>LPNX010943866.1:403489-420721 GCA_001517045.1 Pseudotsuga menziesii
GTTTCACTCATCAATCATGAACACAGACTCAGCAGAACACAGACATCATTGGAAGGTGCATTTGCAGCACAGTCATCCATAAGCCGTGGTAGAGGCAGGGGGAGAAAAAACTTCAGAGGCAGAGGAAGAAGTTCCTCAAGAGGAGGACGAGGCAGAAGTCCTGCAAATGTCGATGGCAGAGGAGATAATTAGAACCCAAGTCAGCCAAGTGGCCAAAGGTTTGATAAATAAAAATTCAATGTCATTACTGTAATAAATTTGGTCATTATGCATATGAATGTAGGAAGAAACAATAAGACCAAGGAAGGCAAAGCCCAAATCAGTCGAACAGCACCAGCACTTCGACAAGTGCAATGTTAATGGCATCGACATCTCTAGTCGAATGCAATGTTGTTCAAGAAAGTCCACATGACATATGGTACTTAGATTCAGGCTGTAGCAACCACATGACTGGTAATTTAAATTTGTTTTCCAGTCTAGACAATTTAGTTAAAACTGATGTTACACTTCGAAACAATGTCCAAGTTATTGTTTTAGGAAAAGGCACTGTTGATATTCTAACCAAACAGGGGGAGAGTAAGTATATCCCTGATGTCTATAATGTTGAAGGTCTGAAACATATTTTGTTAAGCATTGGATAGTTGATACAAAAAGGCTACAGATTCTACATGGAAGATGATCACTGTGTGATCAAAGACAAGCATCCAAGCGACCAGTTGATAGCAAAAGTGCCAATGACAAGCAACCACTTGTTTCCATTGAGAATAGTTCCCGACATGAAAGGGAAGACAAACATAGGAGCTGCATTCAAGGAAAAAAGTGAAGAAACAGTCGAGCTCCTCGACAAGAGAGAAAATGGCAGCACTAATTTGCAAGCTGCATTTCAGACAGAAGTTCAAGATGAATCCTGGTTGTGGCATTTCAGATTTGGACATCTAAATTTTGGTGGGATGAAGCTATTGCACATAAAGAATATGGTAAAAGGATTACCATTGATCGACAGACTAGAGAGGGTTTGTGAAGGCTGCATTTTTGGAAAGCAACACAGGGAGACTTTTCTAGTCAGAAAGTCTTATAGAGCACGCACACCACTTGAAATTGTGCACTCTAACATTTTTGGTCCATTGCAGACATCATCCATTGGTGGCTGCAAGTATTTTCTAACTTTTATTGATGACTACTCAAGAAAGGCATGGGTATATTTCTTGAAACATAAATATGATGCATTTGGTTATTTTCAGCAATTTAAGGCACTTGTGGAGAACCATAGTGGTCACCGCATCAAGATCTTAAGGACCGATAGAGGAGGTGAATATGTTTCAAATGAATTTCTAAATTTTTGCAAGACCCATGGCATACAGAAGAAATTCATAGCACGGTATACACCTTAGCAGAACGGTATTTTCGAAAGAAAGAACAGAACCATCATGGAGATGGCACGCAGCATGTTGGAAGCCAAGCATTTGCCAAATGAGTATTGGGGTGAAGCAGTCGCAACTGCCATTTACATTATGAACCAGTGTCCAACAAAGAGTGTGAAGAACAAAATTCCCCAAGAAGCATGGACAGGTATGAATCATAGTGTTTCACATTTAAAAGTTTTTGGTTTTGTTGCATATGCTCATATTCCAGATGAGCTGAGAAGGAAGCTAGACAAGAAGGGACATAAATGTATTTTTGTCGGCTATTCAGAAGACACAAAAGCATACAAGTTGTATGACCCTGTCGCAAGGAAAGTGATAATCAGTTGAGATGTTCAATTTGTCGAGAATGAATCATAGGATGGAACTGTCGACATAAATGTCAACATTGTGTCAAATGTCGACAATGATGATATGGAAGAGGAAGTGGTTCAAATACCACATGTAAGTCAATCGGTTGCAGCACCATCGACTCCCATGACACCATGACATGGTTCAGCACAAGCACCATCAACACAAGTAGCAGCTCAAGCTACACTGACAAGTACACCAAGAGGACAACAGACTCCATCAAACATTTCATCTAGGTCGAGATCGACAGAACCGATGAAGACAAGAAGTCTGCGAGAGATATATGAAGCTGGTACACCAAATTCATTCTCTCTCTTTGCATTATTTTCTACTATATATGATCCACTAACATTCGAAGAAGCTGTTGAAGAAGAAGTATGGGCACAAGCCATGGATGAAGAAATAGAATGCATTGAGAAGAACCAGACATGGGAACTGGTTGATGTACCAAAAGACAAAGATGTAATCAGTGTCAAATGGATTTATAAGACAAAGCAAGATGCTGATGGGAATGTGCAAAAGCACAAAGAAAGAATGGTAGCAAGAGGGTTCACACAACAACCCGACATCGACTTCAATGAAACGTTTGCACCTGTTGCACGCATGGATACAGTCATAACAGTTTTGGCCATTGTTGCACAAAACAAATGGCATGTTCATCAGATGGATGTCAAGTCAGCATTCTTAAATGGCTATCTAGAAGAGGAAGTATATGTGGAACATCCACAAGGGTATGAATTTCCAGGTCAAGAGCATAAGGTGTATAGGCTGAAAAAGGCACTCTATGATTTGAAGCAAGCTCCTAGAGCTTGGTACAGTTGGATTGATTCCTATCTCACTGAAAATGGATTTCACAGAAGTGAAAGTGAACCGACTTTGTACACCAAAGTTGATGAGCAAGGTAAGATGTTAATTGTCTTCCTGTATGTAGCTGATTTAATATTTACTAGTGATTTTGGCATAGAAAATTTTAAAGCAGTCATGGAAAGTAAATTTGAAATGACTGATCTGGGGCTTATGAAGTTTTTTCCGGGCATTGAATTTCAGCAGTCTGAAAGTGGTATTTTTATATCACAGTCTAAGTATGTAAGCTAAGTTTTAAAAAGGTTTAACATGTCTAATTGCAAGACATTCCCAACACCAGTAATAATAGGTTTAAAATTGAGAAAGGATGATGAAGGATCCACTGTAGATCCTATGCTGTTCAAAAGGCTTGTTGGCAGCCTTATGTATTTGACAGCGACAAGACCAGACATTATGTATGGTGTAAGTTTGATCTCAAGGTTCATGGAGTCACCAAAAGACTCACATTGGAAAGAAGGTAAAATAATTCTGAGGTATGTAAGTGGCACAAAAGACCTTGGTATTATGTATTCAACCTCAGAAAATTTTAAACTCATTGGTTACACTGATAATGACAATGGAGGTGGCATAGATGATAGGAAAAGCACATCTAGGTACACATTTAATTTTGGTACAAGTGTTGTTTCATGGGTTTCAAAGAAACAGCCCATTGTAACTTTGTCTTCAGCTGAAGTAGAGTATGTTGCAGGAACAAGTGCTACATGTCAAGCTGTCTAGATGAGGAGAGTATTAAAAGATTTGTCACAGAACCATCAAGAACCGACAACCATCTTCTGCGACAACAATTCAGCCATAGCATTATCCAATAATCATGTGTTTCACAAGAGAACCAAGCACATCAACACAAGGTTTCATTTTATAAGAGATTTGGTGAACAACAAGGAGATTTGTTTGGAATTTTGCAGGTCTGAAGATCAACTTGCAGACATATTCACAAATCCATTGGCAAATGACACATTCCAGTATCTGCGTAGTTATCTTGGAATGACAAGTTCTCCACAATGAACTCTGTCATAAACAGAGCATGTCTAAGCTCTGAAACATTTTGTAAATTTTGTTTTAAAAATCCTCATCTGCTCATAATTAAGGGGGAGTGTTGGAAAAATGTAGATACTTGCAGATCCATACCTCACTCTCAGCCGACTCTGTCAAAGTGTGTATCAGTCAAGATCTTGTCAGTCAGTCTAACAAGAGGATAGAGTCCACGATTCGGCAATGTAAACCAGTCGAATTTATTTTTGAAGCTAAGTTGTTAGGTAGATAATTATTACCGTCTTTAATGGTGAGTCAGTCAAACCATGTAGAAGCAATCTTCAGGTTTCCTATAAATAGAAGAAGCAAATTGTAAATTAGGTTAAAGAGTTAAGACAGAGAGTCAAGAGACACACACAATAGAGAGACAGAGGAACTCAGGGTGAGAAAGAGAATTTGAAGCTCAAGCTTCTGTGTAAGTGATTCAGTCGAAGCACCGAAGCTCTGTAAAAGGATAAGTTGGTGAGCCGACAAGTTTGTAATACTTTGTTATTTCTGCATAAGTTATATATATGAAATAGTTTATGGTTGAATGTGTTCATTTGGCCACACAATATTTCCAAATTTACTTGGGTAAATGTCTTTTACAATTATTGTTAAGTGAAAGATCAAATAACCCATAAATTTCTTATTGCGTGAAAGTTCCAGGGTTTTACGACACATTGGTCGACTCAAGTCTTCCTACATATTTGGGAATATGTTTTATAAGTTATTTGGATTTGTTAATGTGTCTATTTTACTTCATCTTACTCACAGGTGAAAACCATTTGTAATTTCTTAAGTCTCTTAGACTAAGAAACATACTCTGTAGATTTCAACCAAAGTGAGCCAACTTGAGAGGTCGGTTGAGTCAGCCAACTTGAGAAGTTGAAGAGGTCACCCAACTTAAGTGGTCGAAGAGGTGAGCCAACTTGGAGGTTGAAGTCAGGTGACTTCGAACCGACAAGTAAGTTGAAGTAAATTAGTTGGGTAGAAAGTTCGACCAAAGTTGATAGACTTGTCTAGTCGAGAGATAGACAAGTTTCACCCGACAAGTGAAAAAGAAAAAGAGGTCGGCATGAAAAGTGAAAATTAAATTTTAATATTAACTAAGCGGTAAACTCAATTTTAGTCAGCTTGGTTTTGGCTAACAGTTCAGATCCTCGAGATTCATGGAGATCGGTCTTTTTTTTTTGTGTATTGTTGTGATTCTCAGTTTCCTCTTTCCTATTTTGCTGTTAGTCCGACTGTTGCAGCAGCAAGCCATGGAATCCTCTTCTTCTACCTCCTGCTGTTATTGTTGACACTACTGTGGTGGTGATGGTGGCCTTCTTATCGATACTTCCACTCTACTTCGTCTTGGCTGTCATGCAATGTCTATGGCATCGAGAAATGAGGTTGTCCAAAAGTAATTCTTAAAAATATCTAGCATTTCTTGGCCTTTCTCCTTTTCAACCTAGAAAATTCTTTCAGTCATTTTTAGAAATCTAAATTAAAGATCATTTTCAGAGCTGGAATGGAATGGAAACAACCACTTTTAACTCACCTGCTGAGTATCTTGACTATGTATAATTGAGAGGTTTTCATTGCATTCCAAAGTAATATGGGCTATTTGTTCGAATGGAACATCTTTAATCATGTGCCATTTCACTGGAAATTTTCCTTTTCGCTCCCAAAACTCTATTGTCCCTTGGAAATCCACAAGTCCAACCATTTCAACCACCCCACAGAAATTGCCACTTCTGTTCAACTACATGCGCACGCACACCAAATTAGATTAGATGTGATCTCATAATTAAGGGTATTCATTCCAATCAAATGAATTCTCCACAAGTATAAGTATTGAAATGACATGAAAGTGAAAGTGAAATTGAAATTGAAAAAACTGATCAGTTCAGTTAAGAGATATTGAAGAACTAACTGAAAAAAAGTAAGAATATAGGGCAGTTAGAACTAGAAGTACTATATGCGCCTCCCTCTACCGTTTTCTTCGGGCCTAAGGCAGCTTCAGCATAAGCTGCATTTAACTTTTGATTTCCCCTAGAAGTGCTTGTCCACACTCCATGTCTAATACTGCTAAGGATGTTTTGCTTACTAGAAGATTTAATAACAAAAAAATTGACCTTGGCATATCGAGTGATAAATCCTAGAAGGTTGTACTCATCCTGGACAACTTCAACGCCCCTCTCACTTCCACTTAGGGATATTTGGCCCTGCATTATTTCAACTCTCCCTGGTTGTGGTTGTGCTTGTTGTAATTGTAGTTATTGATGATAATACTGGTGTTGTGGCTGTGCAGGTGTCACTAGTTGAAATCGATAAGCCTTTGGGTGGTCATAATAATTATTATTATGGCCCCGGTTGTTGTCATTATCCTTTCGATTTATATTCACAACCACATTTACATTATATGGAGCTCCAACATCTTGTGGTGGTGTAGGCACAGGCACAGCATATGTATAGTGAGGATATCCAGCTGCTTGTGGTGGCGCATCAGCATATGGATAGTGAGGATATTCAACTTCTTGTGGTGGCACGACAGCATATGGATAGTGAGGATATCTGACTGCAACATATGGATAATGAGGATTTCCAGTTTCTTGTGGTTGGGTATACGCAACATATGGATAGTGAGGATATCCAGCTGCAACATATGGATAGTGAGGATTTCCAAATTCTAATGGATAGTGAGGATTTCCACCTTCTTGTGATGCAGCATCTGGATAGTGAGGATTTCCGATATATTCATAACCATATCCATATTTTTGTAAAGGAAAGTATCCTATGGCTAGGGTTTAAGAGGCCATCAACATATTGGGGTTGAAAGGTGGATGCATATAGTTCTGCAAGTATATATAAGCAATATTCAGAGATTATAATGGTTCATACCTTAGCCAAATGAAGGTTGATCCAAGCAACCCTTCAACCCTCTTCTTGCTCCTCTTGCTCCAAGAGACCTGAAAAACAAGTTATACCTTCCTCAAACCAATATGACCACATATAAAGAAATGGTGATCAAATAAACATGAAACAATGATCTGATTAACATCATAATATGATCATAAACATAGATTCAATCACACATTGAACAATTATTTGGGAAGAAGAAGGACATCACATCTTTATTAATATTGAAAAAAAGTACAAGTACACCTTCTCTTCAAGTTTGGAACCTCACGAAACCTTGATCTAGCTCTACTGCTTCTCTTCTCCAAGGAACTCATCCTCCAAGCTCTGCAACACAAGGAGAATGCTTCTAGGGCAAAGGTGTGGGCAAAGAGAGCTCCAAATCCTCCAGCATAACAATGCAAAGATTCAAGTCTCCTCTCATGGACCTCCATACCTCTATTTATATGCTTAAGGAAGCGTTAGGGGCGAAGACAAAGTAGTTACAACTAAAGGAGTCAGTTGCATAACTACCCAAATTACCCGAAATTCAAAAGACGTGTTTTTTGACATTTTTAAGAGGCGTACGCGGGTTTGCAGAAACAACAATCACGTACACGAGAAGGCATACATGGGTTGCTAATATAGAAATTTGCGTATATAAGGGATACATGACTATTATATATAGCAACTCGTATATGTAAGCGGGTATTATATAGAGCAAGTTGCGTACGTACGCGGGTTTCCTTAAGGGAAAGTTGCGTACACACAAAAAAACTCATTTTTAGGGTATTTTTAAGAATTTTTAGACTTTGTGTCTTTTGAAAAGTTTTAGCTAACTAAAATACCTTTCCAACAGTGTAGAGATGAGGTCAAATAGAGTTACAAAAGTCAAGATATGGGTCCTCCAAGTCAGGTGTTTTTTCAGTGACATTCAGTGACTTTTCATGAAGTGTCGTCATGCGACGAAATCATGGGAAAGTGGTCACAAGTAGAGATGTGTCATTTTAAGCTATAACAAATTCCCCCTAATGTATGAGGTTAGAGGGGAAGATGATAGCTGAAATACATTATAAAGGAAACAGCTGAGTATGGAGAGAGAAGAGAATCTAAGATCAAAAGGCTCGAACAAAAGTACCTGAAAGAGAGATAAATGTCAGAAAAAAATGATCTCTGGGACATACAAGTCCATATACAAAAAATTGCCATAAAGATACAGGAGGATCCAACATATGTATAACTGATGAAACTATCATGGTCACTCAATATGCAAAAAGGTTCCATATCAAATCTAAAGGAGCCATGGCCACAAATGAACAAGGTGGATCCATGCTCAACAATCGATCATAGCCACAAAAATACAAGGTGGATCTATGTCTCAGCAAAATGTCATATAAATTATAACAAGGCCTTGCAAAACTCGGGCAATAGCAAAATGATGATGCTACTATCAGCCCTAGGTCTTCAATCCAAACCTCCCAAAAGGTACGAATCCTAACCATGCGAATAAAAGAGTTGAATTCGAACATGGAGGAAACTGTTTGATTACCGGTCAATAATGAGAACCGTTAACAAACGTGAGGGAAACCACCATTAATGAAAATGGTCCCCAAGGTATCTAGTACATTCTAACATTTGTGAATACAAGGACTTGAAGTCGAACACTTGAAGAATCCATCGAGTAGGAGACATTAAGGTATTCCAACTACCCAATAGCAAGGGAAATTTCCACTGATGACAACAATCCCCAAGGTACTGTCATAAAACTCTAAATCTCATCCCTAGAGAAAGATGTGTTGCAGTCGATAGGAAGGAAGGCATTAAGGCATCCTTCATCATCCAACATGAGGTAAGTCAAAGACTAATTGGATCTAAAAATTGGTACTGAATTTCACGACAAGAAATGCTGAAGACATGATGTAATGAACCGATACCAGGGAATGGATGACACAAAAGGTCAAGGCAACTACAAAATGGCCGACAAAGGTTTAATCCTTGGACAGTGAGCATGACACAAAATTAACTTAGGCATCTTTTGACACGAAAGGACCAACGACACAAATCTGCAATGTAGGAGACATTGATAGATTCCCCATATAATTAGAAAAGAAACCAATTGGAGGAGTAAGAAACTCTGAATGAGGATAAGGTCAAAATACTAGGACCCAATTGTTGATAGACTCAAAACTGGTGCTTTGTTCAAGGAAACAAGACTTGCTATCATGATGTAAAAAACATGTGAATGAACTTCCCTTCCCCTCTTTCTTGTAAAGGTTTAACGAGTCCAAGAAAGCAAACTCGGGACCATCTTCATTTTTGGCAAGCTCGAAGAAAAGAAAGAAGAATGCCTGATAAAGCATTGATTCATGGATTTTACGAGCCCGAACTAGTACATGCTCGATGGTGTTTTCATAGTTTAGAGAGTCTGAAAACTCCAAAGAAGACTCCAGGGGGGTCCTTTTTCGTCTAATTTAGTCTCCTGAGGCTGAAAAAGTATAAAACATACCAAAGAAGAACTCTCTTAACTTCCGAAGAAGAAAAGGTGCACCTTTTTTGTACTTAGTCAGGAAGGTTCGAAAAAGGTTAAATTACCACCTACCCAACGCTCCTTCAAAAGAAACATATAGCCTGAGTTTTACGAGTGTGAAGGAAGGCAAGATCACTCGGAAAGATCCATTTGATTACAAGAAATGGGGCTTACAACAATAGACTCGATGCTTTGTTTTTTAGGGTTTAACGAGCATGAAAAAGACATAAAGTACACTCAAAATATTTTTCATGTTTAGGTACAGAGCACGAAAAAGAGAAAACTAAGCTCATATCGGGGGTTCCTTTTCCGTAAATTTAGTCCCTCAGGTTCGGAAAAGTGATAAACCTATGCTTGAGAATACTCTTCTCAATTCCGAAGAAAAGAGAGTGTTCCTTTCTCATATTATTCCACATGGTCTGAGAAAGAGAGAACCTACCACCAATGTGGATTCCCATTCACATATTCTTAACAAGCATGAATGGACAAGTTTACTCAGCAGTCAAGTCTATTTTGAGAAGTCAAACTTGGGCCTAAAGAAACTCAAAATATTTCCTGTGAAATTTTAACGAGTCTGGAAAAGTCAACTCGCAGCCTCCTTACTGTTTTTAACGAGCTCGAAGGAGAGCATAAAGAATGATCTAAATGCGAGGAGATGAGTGTCATAGGCAAGCAAAACTAGTTCCAAGCACGAGGAACAAACCTATGCATAATGCAAGGAACGTGAGCAAGATAAGGACACTCGGGGAATGTCTCCTCAAGGTAAAAGGTGTTAAGTTGCAAAAGCAAAATGATACAAGGATGAGCGATGATGAGAACAAAGATGAGGGCTTATACAACGAGCTAAAAGCGTGGAAGCCAGAATTAGGCTCATAAGTGCGAGCAGGGCACATGCAAATGCATTTACAACTTGAACAACAAGACAAGGCCAGTAAACAGTTGTGAATCCAACTAAGAATCCTGTCTCCAAGAAACAACAACATCAGGATCATATTCCAAAGAAAATATCCGATGCGAGTCACTTTGGCAGAAACACATGTGGCTTTGCTACCTTCTACAAAAGATGTAGTCAAGGTAGAATCAATGAAATAGGACTCTATAGTGCCAAGATCCAAGGGTTTATAATCAATAAGATCGACCTCATAAGGAGAGAAAAAATCAACAAGGGATATAGAGTTTGCAGGAACAAACTCAATATCACAGGAGTTGAAAAATTCATAAGAAAAATCAAACTCGTCAAGATCACTGACTTGTTGTTCGAAGGGAGAGTCCAAAAACTCAGCAAGACCAACATAAGAAGACCGATCCATGGGAAAATTAGGCTTACTAAGCAAATCAGGGTTAGGCTTAGTCACAACTAAACCAACATCCAAAAGAAGGTCAAACTGTATCAAAGACTCTAGGAAGACTTCATCCGAAGGAAGGAGATCATTCGAGATAGGACACATGTCTAAACATTCAAATGGATCGACAGAGTGGAGAGAAAGCTCCATGGTCTGTATAGGATGACTCACCTGGTCAATTGCTAGGACCATGTCCCGAGAAGGTAAGCATGAAAATAGAGGCTGCTTCTCAGTAGCAATTGAACGCAAAGGACATGAGGCCACATAGCTCACCTGTGGCAAGGTAGTGTCTATAGAAACACTGGGAACCAATAAAGGAAAGACCTGGTCCCTAGTTGGGTCAAGAGAAGGATCAAGAAAATCCAAGTGATCGATAGTGACAATTTCTTCGCCATGATTAAAGTACATCACACGAAAAAATGTTGACACCACAGCTTGCATGGCATAGACATAATCACGTCTAAGGAGCATATTGAAGTCCAAGGGGTCTTTTATCACCATGAAGTCAACTAAGACGGTCTTCCCACCCAAAGTAACAGGTGTTTGAGAAAGAATTCCCAAGGCTATACAAGTTCTTCTATCAAATGCCAGTAACTGACTAGCAGTCGACACAAGGTTGGGAGATACCATGCCTCGCCAAGCACGAGCAGACAAAATACTAACTAAGGATCCTTCATCAACAATACGATGAGCAATAATGTATGATTCAACTTTGACCTTTATCTGGAAAGGTGCATCAGAAGGAAGGCGCAACTCAACTAGGATATCCCAATCAAAGGAAGCAATCCGGGAGGTTGGTGGGGGTTGATCCGAAGCAAGTTCAGTGCCCCCTTGTTCAGTAAGTTCTGAGCTGGCGGTAAATAAAATGTGACTAGCAGACACTTCACTCTTCAAAGGAAGAGTGGGATTGATCGATACTGAAATCAATTCAACTGCTTCATCAAATTCACTCTCTGTAGGGAGAGTGGGATTGACCAAAGATGGCATTGGTTCAATCACATTAAGATCACTCTCCGAAAGAAGAGTGGGATCAACCAAATCTGAGATTGGTTCGACCACTTGATCAACCAAAAGTTGAGTAGGTTGTTGAGAAACTATAAGTTGTTCAGGAGAAGGAAAATCTTGAGTCTTGGACCACACTCTTCGCACCTCTGCGATAGTAGGGAACTGGTGAGTAAGATGATCTCCCTCGCATAGCTTACAAGGAAACTTAAGTTTGCACTTCGAATGACCAGTTTTCTCAACGGTGTCAACATGACTAGCAGTGGCTGACTGTTTTCTCTCAGCATGACCTGCAGAGGCTAAGAGTTTTCCCCCAGCATGACCTACAGAGGCTGGGTGACTGGGTCCAACCTGACTAAGAGAGGCTGGTTGTTGAGAGACTTCAGGATGTTCAAAAAAGGGATGACCATGAAACCAAACTCTTCGCACCTCCGCGATAGAAGGACATTTATAAGTAAGGTTGTATCCCTCAAAAAGCTTACAAGGAAACTTGGGCTTGTGCTTTGAACGGTTAGTCTTTTCAACAGTGTTAACATGACTCACAGTGGCTGACGGATTGTCTTCAGCATGAACCACAAAGGCTGAGAGAATTCCCCCAGCATGACTTGTAGAGGCTGAGAGACTGGGTCCAACATGACCTACAAAGTTTGGAAGGGCACCACCAACATGAACAACAGAGGCTGAATGGTTAGGCTCAATCTGCTTTACAACAGTTGAGTGTGTGCCCCCAGCATGAACAACAGAGGCTGGGTGGATGGATCCAACATGAATTACAGAGGTTGGATGGGGAGGTTCAACTTGAACAACAGAGGTTGAACGGGTGCCTTCAGTATGACCTGTAGAGGCTGAGTGACTGGATCCAACGTGACCTGGAAAGGTTGGAAGGATCCCACCATCATGATCAACAGATGCTAGATGGTGAAGATCGAAATGACTTGCAGAGGTTGAGTGCTTAGATCCAACATGACCTACATAGGTTGGATAGGTGCCCCCAGCATGAACTGCAGAGGCTGGGGGGTGAGGTTCAACTTGAATTGCAAAGGTTGAACGGGTGCCCCCTTTCTTATGTGCCTTCTTCCTATTCCTCCTTCTTTTACTCCTTTTAGACTGTCGATTACTAGTATTAGTACTTTCACCACATGAGGTAGAAGGAGGAGGAGAATCGACTACAGGTGAAGGGGAAGCAATGTTTTGTTTCCCTTAATATAAGGAGCTTACTTGCGAAGCATCGAGGGAATTCGGGACAGTTGGAGTGGAAAACAACCACACCGGTAGCCCTAGGGTGAATCCAGGTAGATTTAGGGTGGTCATCAAGGGAACACCAACATTCCCCATGAGAGGAATAGTACAAGGAGTTCCCAACATGGGGATCTCTTGGTTGGTGTTCAAAGGGGCATTAGCCATAGTTTCAAACTAGGAGACAAAGTCCGAGGTTGATAGGAAACCAAAATTACAAAGCACACACCTAAAGGCACACTAAGTACAGACAAACCACACAACACTCACTAAAAATTCCTAAAGCCAAATAGACAAATAGGTATAAGATACGCTTTCCAAAAGAAATCTGATAGACAGTTACTTGGCATCCCTGTAGATGTTCTTAGCCACAAGCGGAGGAATCACCCACCACCCTCCCACACCTTCTACCATGGTTACCTTCCAAGTCCGTCCAAGGTCAACCAGAAATAGCCTTCCGGTGTACCTATGTATGAACCCTAGATGTCAAAGAGACTAAAGGATACCTTAATTGTATTGACGGTCTAGGGGGATAGTCACAAGTCTGGTTCATACACATGGGCAGGGTAGCAAATCTCGAAACCCTGTCTAAGATAGAATCCCCAAATGCGCAAAAACCTTGGTCTACGCTTTGACAAGGAATCAGAGGGTTATCTCCTCAGTCCAAGTCTCCACGTGGCCTCGTTCTTAACTCCCATTTGAGAGGAGCTTCCCAGATACAATCAACGTAGAAAAGGGTGTACCTAGTGATTGGCCAACTACGTCTGAAATTTTATACTTGTGGAGAGTTAAACTCCTTATCCCACAAGTCTAGCTTGAGCTAGTTGGTGTATGACCCTATAAAATAAAACTTACTAATAATTTTTAAATTATATCATTTATTTTAAGGGCTATTTTTAGTTAGAGGGTAAATGGCATGAAACTTATATGGTGTTTTGACTCAAAGTTGAAACAAAATGACTAAGCAAAGAGATATGAAATGCAAAAAGAAAAAACTATTCTCTTTTTATTTTGAAATAGAAACTTGAAAGCCACAAAAGAACAAATTCTTTTTATTTTTATTTTTAAAAACAATGATATGCTCTTTATTTTTCATATAAAGAAAACATGTGTTTTTTATTTTTCTTTTATAAATGCAAAAGAAAAAACAACCTATCAACTAATGCAAGAAAGTACTGTAAGCAAAGCAAATAGACAACTACTCTACACCCCACAAACAAACCCTAGGTTTCCCTAAAGTTGGATATCAACCTCTCTTGGAAGGAAAGCTCACAAAGGTAAACAAGCCAACAACTTTGGAATGAAGAGATTGAGCAAATAAGACTGATATAAACAAAGGTCAAGAAGTCCCAAGAATCAATCTAAACCTACAAACAGAGGTTGCTCAGCACCTTGTCCAACAAGGTCAAGCCAAAGAAGGAGGTGGGGGGGGAAGCAGCAAAAACAAGTATACATTCTTTTTATTTTTCTTTTATAAATGCAAAAGAAAAACTACCTACAAACAAAAGTATGCAGATAACAAGAACAAAGCAAAAGGAACTCTACTATACAACCACCAAACAAACTCTAGAATGAACTAAAGTCAGCTTAAACCCTACTTGGAAGGAAGGCTTGCATAAAAACAAGTCAGCTATTTTGGCATGGTGAAGTTAACCAACCAAAGAAGAAGGAGACAAACACCAAAAAGATCATGAACTCAGACAAAGATCACTAACATAGGCTGACCAGAAACATACGCCAAAAAATCATGCCAAGTAAAGGAGGTGGGGGAAAAGAGCAAAGAGAAAACCCTAATGCTATAAAAAAGCTTACCACATAGATAAAGAACAACCAAAAGGGATGACATTAACTCCCTGGATTCATGCACCTGCAGAGGACACCAAAAGACCTACCAAACAACCTTCAAACAGAAGAAAAACCACAAAAGAGGAAAAAACATTGTTTAAAGGGGCATACATGAGTTTCACTACTGACAGGTCGCGTGTCATACGCGGGTTGACAATACATCAAGTCACGTGTACAAGGACATGTGTGTTGTACCATTGACAAGTCGTGTATCATACGCAGGTTGGAAATATGGAGAGTCGCGTGTACCAAACTAGACACGCGACTGTTCAGTCTGCAAGTCGTGTATGGGTGGAAAAAACTCTCAAAAAGGTCAAAAATTGCCTTCGGAAGGCAGGGGAAGTGTGCTATCAGACTTAGAAGGTGTTCCTAAGTGGAAAAAAATACCTAAAACTTCACAAAAGGCTGAAAGAAAGACAAAGAAACCCCAAACAGACAAGGTTTTCCCCAGCGGAGTCACCAGTTCTGTTGTAAAGGAAAGTATCCTATGGCTAGGGTTTAAGAGGCCATCAACATACTGGGGTTGAAAGGTGGATGCATATAGTTCTATAAGTATATATAAGCAAGACTCAGAGATTAGAATGGTTCATACCTTAGCTAAACGAAGGTTGATCCAAGTAGCCCTTCAATCCTCTTCTTGCTCCTCTTGCTCCAAGAGACCTGCAAAACAAGTTATACCTTCCTCAAAACAATATGACCACATATAAAGAAATGGTAATCAAATAAACATGAAACAATGATTTGATTAACATCATAATATGATCATAAACAAAGATTCAATCACACATTGAACAATTATTTGGGAAGAAGAAGGACATCACATCTTTATTAATCTTGAAAACAAGTACAAGTATACCTTCTCTTCAAGTTTGACACCTCACGAAACCTTGATCTAGTTCTTTTGCTTCTCTTCTCCAAGGAACTCAGCCTTCGAGCTCTGCAACACAAGGAGAATGCTTCTAGGGCAAAGGTGTGGGCAAAGAGATTTCCAAATCCTCCAGCATAACAATGCAAAGATTCAAGTCTCCTCTCATGGACCTCCCTACCTCTATTTATATGCTTAAGGAAGAGTTAGGGGTGAAGATAGAGTAGTTACAACTGAAGGAGTTAGTTGCATAACTACCCAAACTACCTGAAATTCAAAAGACGTGTTTTTTGACATTTTTAAGAGGCGTACACGAGTTTGTAGAAACAACAGTCACGTACATGAGAAGGCATACGCGGGTTGCTAATACAGAAATTCGTGTATATAAGGCGTACATGACTATTATATATAGCAAATCACATACGTAAGCGGGTATTATATCGAGCAAGTCACGTCCGTACACGGGTTTCCTTAAGGGAAAGTCACATACACACACAAAAAAACTCATTTTTAGGGTATTTTTGGGCATTTTTAGACTTTGGTGTCTTCTGGAAAGTTTTAGCTAACTAAAATACCTTTCTAACGGTGTAGAGATGAGGTCAAATGGAGTTACAAAAATCAAGATATGGGTCCTCCAAGTTAGGTGTTTTTTCAGTGACATTCAGTGATTTTTCATGAAGTGTTGTCGTGCGATGAAATCATGGGAAAGTGGTCACAGGAAGAGATGTGTAATTTTAAGCTATAGCACATATCCTTCATACGAGACTCCTTGGTATCCATATTGATATGGCACTCCTTGATATTGTTGTTGTTGTGACACCATGGCCATGTTGGTGTTTGAACTCGTTCCAACAACATTACTGTTAAAATTAATGCTTCTGTATGGTTGATATGCCATTTCAGATTTGTTTCTCAAGAACCACAAAAGTTAAACCCCACAATCTCTTCTCTTTGCTTTGTGTATGGTTTTCCTTTATCTCGAAACGTTTCGACCTTTAGCCACCAAATTTTTAACCTAGTAGTAATAATGATTAAGATAAACTTAATCACTGCAGCATAATATGTTTTGAAAAGATTGCTAGGTAAAAAAAAATTCGGGGTGCAATATAGTATGCTAGCAGTGTCCAAAAAAATTAAAAAAGAAAATTCAGCCTGCAACATTGTATGCTAGCAGTGTCTAAAAGAGAGAGCGCATTGCTACTAGATAGAAAACATAAAAAAATATTCACCATACTTGAAATGCTTTGCCCTCACCTTCTCAGGTGAAATGATACTATGCACACGAACCAAAAAAACGAACCTACTGTAAAATTCACTGGAAAAAATAAATATATATAACTAAAATCTCCAATCCCATATATAAAACTAAAATCTCCAATAATATCCACTTATATGAATTCCATATATATATAACTAAAATCCTTAAGGACGTTAAGGTGGTCTTGGACTCCAACAAAGTCAAGTTTCCTAGGCTTCAAATGCCTCACCCCTAACGTAAGAGGGAGAATATCCCCTAAGACCATATCATATAGTGGGGAGAGTTGGAGAAGAACCCCTAAGAACATATAGTAGCTTCAAACGCCTCGTCCCCAACGTAAGAGGGAGATGAACCACTAAGACCATATCATATACTGGGGAGAGTTGGAGAAGAACCCCTAAGACCATATAGTGGGGAGAGTTGGTTCACATGTAAGGTGGTCTTGGATAACAACAAAGTCAAGTTTTTTAGACTTCAAACACAAACACCTACCCTCTAGCCTCCAAAGTAAGAGGGAGAAGAACCCCTAAGGCCATATGAGTTGGTTTTCATGGGCACATTCTATTCTATTTGTAGACAATATTCAATATATTATAATAATTTAATTTTAAGGTCATTAATAT
>LPNX010943866.1:421415-436746 GCA_001517045.1 Pseudotsuga menziesii
GTCTCACTTATGGCATAGATTTGGGATTTAAACTTATAAAACTTATGGTCTCTTAGGAGCTAACATATATTTAGGTCCATTTAAATTCATTAAAACAATATGTTTTGGGTGAGTCTCTTAATGCTAAAACTCATTGTCAAACAATTTGAATAAAACTTCGAATACATGGTTTTATTTTTCCAAATATTGATGGTACTTTAATTTTTCAAATTAAAAATGAGGCTAAGTTAGGTTGTGCATTGAATATGTTACATTAAGCATTTAAATAGTGATAATACATGAACACATTAAGAAATCAATTTTGACTAACTCAATCCTTAATTTATTGTTATTAGTTCCAAATTATGTTACACATGACACTACCCCACATGTGGTACATAGGGCTATGTGGTTTTATTCGTTCTAAATTATGTTACCCATGACACTACCCCTACATATGGATATGAGGTTTGAACTAGCCATGTCGTAAGGAGTGTTTATGTGGTACATAAGGCTATGAGCTTTGAACTAGCCATGTCACAAGGAGTGTTTTAAAACAGTGCACCCTAGACCATGATGGCTAATTTTTTTAACAATATTAATATTCAAAATAGTGATAATACATGAAAAAATTAAGCATTTAAATAGTGATAATAAATGAACAGAATAAGAAATCAATTTTCACTATCTCAATGCTCAATTTAGTATTATTTGTTCTAAATTATGTTAGGCATGACACTACCCTACATGTGGTACATAGGGCTACCAGGTTTGAACTAGTCACATCATAAGGAGTATTTATCTAGTACATAGGGCCATGAGGAATGACACCACCCTACATGTGGTACATAAGGCTACCATGTTTGAACTAGCCACATCATAAGGAGTGCTTATGTGGTACATAGGGATACGATGTTTGAACTAGCCTTGCTGCAAGGAGTGTTTTAATAGTGCACCCTACACCAACTAATCTACACCCTGATGGCTAATTTTTCTTAACAATATATTAATATTTAAAATTCTAATTATTCTATGTTTTTTAATAATTTTTTAAAATCATTTGTGAATGAAATTTGTTGTACAAAATTGAATGTTGGTGTACATGCATAGTCATTTTGTATCTCTTTTACATTTCTAGGGGACAATAGTGCTCCTACTATAGTTCTCCCCCTAATTTTAGCCTCAAACCCCCCTTCTTAGGGTTAAATGCACCCCTAATGTGAGACATTCCCCCTTCTTAGGGTTTTGTTCACTTCAATTAGCAGTTTTGGCCTAATTAACTCTCTAGTGCCTCCTAGTTAGTTGTTAGGTCAAGTTAGACTCAAGTTTCACATGCATATTGAGTTAAACATTGGTTTCTCATGCAATAGTGAGTTAACTACCGCTTGAGGTAGTTCACTAGTTTCCCATGATGACACTTGCATGGACTAGTTTACTTCCTAAGGAGGGCACACTTGTCTATTATTGGCAAAAAATATCCTCACTTGTGAATTGTAGGCATAGTTATACCCTAACAACAATTACATGGTGAGCATAACTCCCTCGCGAGGGTACATTTGGAAATCCATGATGTTTCCTTTTAGGTATAACTAAATTTTATGCATGTAAATAAGCCTAGCTTGGTTACTTATATATGTAATCTTGTATCTTATTGAGTAATCACTTCTCTAATTTATTCATTGATGCATTCTATTGAGCATTCGGTTGATTATATACATTTTTGGATTGAAATCATCCATTACAAAGCATGGATGAAGACAATGAGGTTGAGAACTAGATTACTTTCTCTCTATTGGTAACATTTCATTTTCAAATTTTCTCTTAAATTTGTGCTACCACCCATATCTATTACTTATATTTTTAGGTGCAAGCGCACTCTCTTGCACCTATTAGTGGTTGGAGAAACTATGGTGATATTTTCTTTGGGTTGACTTGCAAGGGAGAAATAGTTTTTCTTGGATAAATTGAGATATTTTATCTAAGGGTTGGGGAGGTTTGTGAATGACTAGGTCCATTTAGAACGCTTAAGCTCTATTTTCCAAGAGGGTTATCTGCATTGTAGAGGGTGACGAAAATTGAGATTTTATCATATGCAATTCCATTCAAAGTGGGTCTCCACATGTGAAAATTTTAATTAGAATGTTGTCCTAACTATAAGATTCACTTTGAATAGATTAATAAATATTTTATAGCATTGTGCTTATGCATATAAAAAATTCCTAATATTTATGGTATTCAACATACATCGAAAATATTTTATGTGGTGTTGATAGTGGTTCCTACATGGAAGTCACAGGTTCCAATAAGGAAGGGGCTAATGGATATATACCTCATTAAACAAATTAGTATACCAATGATCATAGGGAAATGAACATAACCCATTAGATTCCAACTAGACTAACACACAACTAGATAAATATAAATCAACATTAACCACAACCAATTAAAATAACCTCTTAAAATAATGATCACAAAATCTAATATAACTAAATTATTTTCTTATGACAAGATATATAGTTCCTCACTAAAAAATACGTTTAAACACTTAAAATGTTTTACTATATTTGAACCCCTAATAAATTAAATTCATAGACATTAATGGTTTTTTCATAGTAAATAATTAAATAATAGAACTAGCAGCATAAATAAATATATTTTTAATAAGATCATTACAAAAATTTAAGTAAAATTTTCTTTTTAATTAATAATAAAATAAAATAAAATAAACGTATATATATTAATCATTAATAAGTGTGTTTAAAAAAAACAATTAGATATAATAAAGTAAATTCTAGTTTTATTGTTTTAATAAAATTATTAAATATATATAAATTGATAATTTTATTTTTAATAAATAATAGTTAGTAGGTATTAAAGAAAAAAAATATAAATATAAATAAAATAAACTCCAATTTAATCATTTGTATGGGGTAAAGATTGATAAAGGAGAGTTATGCCTCATTAATTTTGAAGTAATATGAAATTTATTTTATTATTAATATAATGATAGGATGGGTTGGAACTTAAATTTCTAATAACATTTTTTAAATATATTTTATTTATACAATTATTTTTCTTAATATATCTTGGAATTTATTTAGAGTTGAGTATCTGGATTTTTTGCATACTCTTTACCGTAGATTATATAAACACGTTCCAGACTCATATTGATTTAATAATTACTTTTGTTCAACCAAGTTAAACACGTTTGAGACTCATCTTGATTTAATAATGTCGTTTGTTCAACCTGGTTATGAACACTTGAAGCTTCCATCTCATTAAAGGATTCCATCAAACACTTCCAAAACGTCTTTGGATTTGCATAGGCATTTTGAACCAATACTTCATCTTAAGAATGATTGTATAGCTTAGAATATAAATAGCGAACGACTGCATGGATAAAGAGATTGCATGTTTATATAACCATACCATCCCAATCGAGCCAACGATTTCTGATGTGGCCACAAACAAAACACCTTTATAATGCATGAATTGCAATATTTTTTTATTTTCAGCAGGTCTACAATGATATTTCTATCCAAAAAATTAAATATACATTGTAATGCTTTATTTTCAAAAATAGTTATGGCTAAAAAAATGAGTTTTACAAAATGCATAAAATATGGCCATTTGATATATGAAAGAGGTGTATTTGAAAATATCATTCAAAGCATTTTACCTGAGAGAAACTTGAGGCAATATGTATATTGTTTTGAAACTTGTATAGTTGATAAGGTGCCACCACAATATGAAAAAACTCATAAAATAGATATCTATTGAGCGTTCATTGACATATAGGATCAAACCGATGATAGCACAAATTGCCACAACCCTCCATCAAGTCGTGATATAGGCCAGATCAAAACATGCATGTAACCACAAGCAAATAATTAGCATTGAGAATATAACTAGATAAGATAAAATAATTTATAAATATACAATAATTGTCCATGGACTCAAAATAACAACCAATGTGAAAAATCAATGGATTAAATTTCAAGTACTAATGTGGAACGTAATCTATCAGTTGGGATATTCCCTAAAGTAGAGCTTCAATGATAGATCAACAAAATGATGGATCTCCACAAGAAACAAAATTGTAGTCCATTCTTAGCTACCACAGGAAAGAAAATGAGTAAGCTCAACAAGATTCCACAAGAATGAAACGTTGAATGTAGTTCCTTAACAAAACCTACACCATCACAACATAAAGTGTAGTAACTTTACAAATCTAAACAAGATTGGTTTTTCAAGTACACTCTCACACAGTAAAACACAAATTCTATGGAATGTAGCCAAATATCTTAAAGCCATTAGGTTGCAAACATAAGACCTGGATGAAGTTTGAACACAACCCGAGGATTTGAACACCAATTAGGCTTGCAATAATAATTACAGTTCAGATATTATTAGAGACCAACTATTAGAGATGGATCTTAAGATGTTTTCAATATCATAGACTTTAAAAACATAAACAAGGGAAGATATTATAATAGCTGGATGTTTGGAAAAAAAGGGAAGAAGTTCTAAATATTTCCCAAGGGAGAAATTTCGCTCCTAAAATTTTCCATGCTGTTGAATACTCAGAACATTGTCACAATGTACAGTCCCAAGGTAATTTCAACTATTCCTTGAGTGCTAGAGTCAAATTATTTTCTCAATTCTTTGATGTAGATTCATTTTCTGATATATCATAATCATAAATATCAGTGCATTCCTTGAATAAAACACCTATCAGTCCACTAGATCCATCTTTCGAGTTCATGAGGATGGTATCCCTAAAACTACTTTCTGCACACATGATGGCCACTATTATTGTTTGGTCATCCCCTTTGGGCTTACTAATTATCCTTTCACATTCCAGGCATTGATGAATAAAATATTTTGACCCTACTTGCGGAACTTCATTCTGGTCTTCTTTGATGATATCCTCATTTGTAGTAAAACATGGGCTGAGCATCTCCATCATATAGATCTTGTACTACAACTTTTCCATGAACATTATCTCTGTGAAAAATAGCCTAAATGTGTTTTTGGGTAGGAGGAAGTAGAGTATCTCAAGCATATTATTTCAGCATAAGGGGTTCGCGTGGATCTTGCCAAACTAAATGCTATGAAAAATTGGCCGCATCCTTAGAAACTCAAGAGATTTCATGGTTTTTAGGGACTGAATGGCTACTATTGCAAGTTTGTCAAGGATTATGGGAATATTGTAGCTCCATTAGCAACTCTATTGAAAAATGATTCTTTTACACAGACACATGCTGCTAAGTGTGCATTTGACAAATGAAAACAAGTTATGTGTACCACACTTGTTCTAGTTATGCCTGATTTTCCTGAGCCCTTCACTATTGAGAGTGATGCTTGCAATAATCGACTTGGTGATGTTCTCCTTCAAGATGAACATCCCATTGCATTCACCAACAAATCCTTTCTGTTAATAATTTATCCGCCTATACACATGAGAAGGAAATGATGGTTATTTTGCATGCGATACAAAAGTGGCAACCATACCTATTGGGGAATCATTTCTACATTAAGACTATTCACCAAAGTATGAAATATTTCCTGGAACAATGGGTCTCATACCCAACACAACAGAAATGGGTTAGAAAACTCATGGTTTATGACTATGAGATCACTTACAAGAAGGGTAAGGACAATCTTGTGGTGGATGCTCTTTCTTGCACATTTGATGACCACGTTTCTCTTTCAGTTATTTCTATGCATATTCCAAATTGGTTGCAATCTGTTCAACAAGCCTATGTCAATGAATCTTCTGATTATATGAAATCATCCAACTGTTGGCCAATAACCCTTTTGTTGTACCACATTACTCTTGGGATGGTTCTTCTATGAGATACAAGGGTAGTCTAGTGCTTCCCTAGAGCACATATCTTCAACAAGCTATCTTCTATGAAATCCATGCTTCTCCATCGACAGGGCACTCTGGGTTCTTCAAAATGTATGAGAGGGCACATTGTAACTTCTTTTGCAAGGGAATGAAAAGGGAAATTCAACAGATGGTGGATAAAAGTGATACCTTCCAGCTCCACAAGGGTGAAATGACACTCCTTCTAGGATTTCTCGAACCCTTAACTATCCCTACATGGTTTTGCAAAAATATTTCCATGGATTTCATTGAAGGACTCCCTAAATATGGAGGGAATACATTGATCTTGGGTTTGGTTGATTTCCTCTCCAAATATCCTCAGTTTTGTGCCCTCATCCATCCATACTGCCTCCTTAGATGCACAAATTTTCATGGACCAGATCTTCCATCTTCATGGAATCCCTTCTTCCATTGTCTCAGATCACAATGTAACTTTCACAAGTCATTTTTGGACAGAACTATTTCACCACACTAGCAGCAAATTGAGGATGAGTTCACGGTATCACCCATAAACCGATGGTTATACTGAAGTTATCAACAAATGTTTGGAAACTTATCTTCATTGCTTCACCTTTGAACAACAACATTAGTGGGAAAAGTGGCTCCCTCTCACTGAATGGTGACACAATACCTCCTACCACACTACATCTAAAATGAATCCATATGAAGTAGTCTATGGTGAGGCACCACTAGTGGTCCTTCCATACACCCCCAGCAGTTCACCAGTTCAGGTAGTTGACATAGTTCTATGAATCCGAGGTCAAATTCTTCATATTTTGCAGGACAATCTTCACATGGAAAGAAACCGAATAAAACAACAAGCCGATTAACACCGTTATGAGTTCACTTTTGAATTTAGTGATATGTTTTTTCTTCTTCTACAGCCTTACAAGAAATCCTCCCTCAAAATCAAACAACGTCATAAGATGGCTCGAAAGTTATATGGGGCATATAAGGTTCTTTAGAAGATTGTCCCATTTCTTATAAATTGGAACTTCATCCTTCTTTTCATGTTCACCCAGTATTTCATTTCTATTGTCTTAAGAAATTTATCGACACCAAAATCAAAGGACAAACTATTTTAACATAACTGGATAATGAAGGATCATTCATTTTGGAGATGGAGGCCATCCTCAATGGGCATACTCACCATCTTTTCTCTCGATCCACCACAGAGGTATTAATTTAGTGGCACGACATGCAAAAAGTGGATGCTACATGGGAACGACTCCATTATATTCAACGACAATTTCCACATATAAAGCTTTGAGGACGAAGCTCTTCTGAGAGGGAGGGGATGTTAGGAACCCGTTTCAACCCTTCTATTTACTTTGTTAGTATATTTTTGTTGGATGCATATGCTTTGTAAGTCGTTCCATGAGTATATTGCATTATCCCACATTTATGGGGAGTAATAGTTGTTTAAATTATACTCAGTGTATAAGTATGCGTTGAGGCCAATGAATTCATCCACAAGTTATTTGTATTGAGCTTGCTCAAAGGAGGTTTTCCCCTTGTGCATTTTCATTGTTTATTACAGGAGGTTTCTCTCATGTGATAGGTGAGTTATTTTACTAGATTTGATAGATTAGATTTTTCACTACATTAGTGTGAAACAACTTGCAATCTAAAAATTGATACATTTGATAAAGAAGTTAGGGTTAGTTTTAGCAAAAGTAAAGATCTAAAATTTACATTGTATAATGTTTTTTTCCTTTTTGTTTGAAATCCTAATGGAAAAATATGTATTCATAATGGGGTACCATGGATGTATGGGGATATTGAACTCATTCTAATACCCTAGACTAAACTTTTCAAAATTGTAATGAAAATGATTGACTTTCAATTTCTTTGGATTCATCTCCCTGGGTTGTAATTAGGTTATTAGAAACAAACTATTTTTCTAGGCAATAGAGGACACTCTTGGAACCTTCCAACATGCAATTCTGAAAAATCTTCAAATGGAAGGGGTACCCTCTCTCTTGGTTCTTATGACTAGACATGGGGGTGTCCCAAAAAAAATCACTCTATAATGTGGAAAGTTAGTTTTGATATAGGAGATTGATTATGAAAAATGTCATTTCATTGTAGATTTTTCCATAGCATTGGGCATGTCATATGTGATTTCCTTAGACAAGAGTTGATGTTAAAGTGTTTAAGAGGAGAAGGAATCTAAAGAAAGGATCCAACCTTTTTGTCTTTAGCTTTTTATATAGTAAGAAACCACAAGTCATTCTCTAACTGGTAACTATACTCCTTACGAAAAAGGGGAGTTGTGTATTTTTTTCAAGTGAGGAGGAGTTAGTTCCTAGTATAGGGAATACCTCTAGTTTTAATATAGACATAAAAATTCTCAACTAAATCACTTGATCCCTTAGATAGATTATGTAAAAGAATATTTTATTGGAGAATGATCTCAGATAGTTTTAGATGCTATGCATTTTCCAATGTCCTCTAATGATTATGGGTGATAAATATTTGATATGGAGATTCTAGAAGAAGGGAATATAAATATTATTATAGATACATGCCCTAAATAAAATGAAAAAATTAAATACCTATCATAAAGAAATTATTGAAGCCATTTATTTTTATATGGCAATTATTTCTTGGCCAAAAGAACAAACAGATCATAAACCAAAAAAGATTCACAAAACCCATTAATGAGATAAAAACATTTTATTCATATAATGTCATTATCACACAAGAAGCAAAGCATGCATCATAAGATAGATCAATGTAATATTGTGTATGGTGAAAAAATGGATGTGATTGCCTACCAGCCTCAACAAATACAGAGTATATGCAACTACTTCAGATGCAACAAGAAAGGAGACCATGCACACAAGTTAACTACTATATTCCAGTTTAGCCAATGTCTACATAAAGATAGATGAATTGAAATCCAAGCAAGCTCAAGTCACGGAGATATTATGATTTGAAGAGATTTCTACTTGAGTAGTGATGAATATGTGCACTAGCATGAGCATTCATAAAATTCTTTCTTTATTTCATGCATATTTTATTGTATGTCATGGCTTCCTCTTCTTAAGATAAGTTAAATGTTGTTGCATATTCTTTGTTTCTTACTAGAGTGAAGCAGCCACCTGCCTATATGAGGCATGTTCCCATTGTTGAGATTGTATTTTGCATTTATAATGCATAAAAATGACAGCAAAATGAAACACATGAAAAGGGAAGTAGTCACAGTCCATATATCCCCCTTTTTTGTTGGATTTAATATGGTTTTCAATTGATTCCATGGACCGTAAACACCATTTATAGGTGTTTGAGCATTAAATTAAACCCTATTACCCCAAAAATTAATTGCAACAATAAAAAAATATTGTGCATTAACTAAAGCATAATCAAGAGTCCGATCAATTAAGCATTATGTTAGCAACAAGTATGACTTCCTTGTCACTGCCCCATTCACATATATATTGTGATATATTGTAACTTATATATTGTTGAATAATGTAACTTTGGAAGATATTCTTATTGTACTTTTATTATATTATTGTTGTACCTTCTTTGGGAGAAGTTATTGATGTACTTGTTCATGTAAATGTACTTGAAAGAATCAATGTAAACCTTCCATTTTAAGTCGGTTCAATAGTACCTACAAGAAATATTATATAAATGTTATTTTGTGTCTCCCTAGACAAGTCCTCCCTGTAAGAGTAATAAGTCACCCCTGTAAGATTACCAAGTCGGCCTAATTAGTGATTTAGGTCACTCACTTGATGAGTATAAATAGAGAGGGAGCACCTCTCATTTGTACACACACTCATCTTAAGAAAGTATGCAAGAGAGAGAGAGAGAGAGAGAGAGAGAGAGAGAGAGAGAGAGAGAGAGAGAGAGGAGATGTTTGCTGGAGAGAAGAAGTAGTTTCTTTTGTCTTTGGGGTTTATCTTACCTTGGTTTGGCATTGCACTTGGTGACAGAATCTATACTAAAGAAGTTGTTGGGTTTTCTCCCTTGTGATTTTCGAGAGAACAATATTTATGTTATTTTGTCTTATTGTGATTTTCTTTCTTTTAGTGATCATATTGCTTATGGTTATGATGAAATGATGTTAAATTTTTAAAGATATTATATAACTTTTACAATTCTAACATGGTATTATAGCTACCCTGAAAGAAGTTTATGCAGTTGTAACTAACGAAAGATGGAAACCAGGGTTTCCTTTTCTAGGCACTTCCCTCCATAGATCAGCTGAAAATGAGGCCCATCTAACTCAACCTACGAGGGAACATCTCTCTATGGATACAGTTTTCAATTCTGTGGATTTTCAATTTTTGACCTAACACTACTAACAAGAAAACTAGGGCATCAGATATTTTACAATTATGTCCACATATTTGGGAAAAAGAGTACATTTCTCAACTTTCCTTGAGGAGGTGCATCTCTCTCTCCATTCATATTTACAAGTTACCAAAGTGAAAAAATAGGGTTTCTCTGTCAAAACCTAGATCAACTAGAAGCAGTTTTCTAGAAAGGAATTGAAGCAAGCATCCAGTTGAATCACTCTCATTAGTAAGTTCTATTCTCTCTATTTCCATTTAAGGTTCTCATTTTATAAATATTACAAACAATACACAATATTGAGGACAAGATTGAAGGAGTTGAGAACTTCCAAGCATGGAATTATAGAGTGCTTCTTGCACTAGAAGAGCATGATTTGGAATACTATGTCAAAGGAGAAGTTGTAGAATCAGAGGGAGATGAAGATAAAGATACGCATAAGAAGATCCAGTTTGTTCGAATGATGCATATCTGGTTCATTTTACCTATCAGTAGACGCAAAGTATAATTTCTAAATTCCAAACCAAAACTTTTCACCTATGAAAGATTCACTAATTGATACTCCTACCGAGGATGGTGAAAGTTCTGAGAAATCCCTCTATAGTGATTTCACCAGTCGCTTTCATAATTTCAATTCTGCTACCAATCCAAATTTTTTGTCTAAGTTCTTAAAGAATTTGTTAAATAATATAAATTTCCATTGTAGAGGTAATTCATATCTCCTATGAATTGTCAAGATCACCAAGAAAAATACAAGAATATCTCAAGTGTAGTTGTCTTAACTCTTCGAATATGTAGCGATCTAGACCTCTGGAACCCTTGTGAATTTGAAAATCCATACAATATTGTTCCTCCTATTCTGTTGGACCTTAACTTATTATGTTTAAATGCCAAAACTATTGCAGCCGCACTAGGGTTCGCCTTTTGCTTCACTTGGGGACTCTATAATTAATGTCAAATGCAGAGACAAATGCTCTTTGCATGCTCATAACAAAACACATTTGGAATTGTTTTTTTGGTGATTGTACACTTGGGGGATTAAGGATTGTACCACCACCTTTTCCTCGAAAACAATTCAAAGACTCGTAAAAGACCTACATGCAAGGTTGGAACAATTCAAAGACTCGTAAATGAACTGCATGAAAAGTTGGTTTTTCCATATGGCAGGAGCAATTCAATCCAGGTACAATACATCACATCATTGTATACTTTACATAATAATAGTGCTCTACCATGTGATCTACAATGGCCAACATCTTCTTTACCAAATCATTAGTGGAATTTTTCATCTAATATGTTTTTTAGTTAACTAGTAGGTAGCATACAAAAATAATGGAAGGCAACATTAATACATATTTATGTTGTCTTATATTATTAATATTTGTGCATATGATGAATATACGTCTTAATACTTTGAAAGGTAAGGATTGCTGCAAGTTTCAAAGCCCCTCAACCCAACATTACTGCAATTATGCGCTCTTAAGGCTCCCCATAAAACACCAATACCAGTTTTGGAGCTCGAAATGTCCTATAATTTGAAATTAAAGGAGCACATGCAAGATGAAACATTGCAACAAATAATAAACATTGGAGGGTTTTTCACGTCATGTTATTTTTCTGTTATATTGGTTTCATAAAGAAATTAAAGCATTTTGTTTTCTTAAATAGAATAAATTTCTGAGTAAATGATCAAAATTTCGAACTTTGATAGTCTCGGTGCCTTCTAGGGTGCCTAGATTTCATGCAAAATCCCAAGAGAGACACAAAAACAGAGGCAAGAAAATGTTGATTTTGTTCAGAATTCAAATCCATTGTTGCTACCATGGCTTTCAACATCTAAATTCTTTGCCTGATATACCTGTTCAAAAGCTCAAAAGCATTAAAATATGCATTCTGTAGTTTGTGCAGTAACTTTGTCTACTGTATTTGAGGGTTGGTGCACATTGATTTTATAATTATTTTGGAAACATATTTGGAAATTTAAAATGTTCAACATTTACTATTTTAATATCAAACAAGGAAAAGAATAACTTGTGATGCATAATAAGCAAAAGAAGCGTCAAAATGTGTCTTTTTATTGCTTTGGTAAACAAATATAGTACATTATTATTAAATCAGTAAGATCTTCTATGACTGCTTTGTAACCCACGAGAAGTTCATGAGCAGATGCAAGTAACGAAGAATGCTTCGGTATGTAGAGACCTTACAATCACATTTATCTTAATATGATAATAAACAATCACAAACTTAATGAAGAAGCAATAGTTTTCCATTACACCACTTTGTTACCTTTTTTACAAATTCCTTTTGATGTAGATATTATAAAATTTGCCAATAAAATTTAAGTTATCGAAGTTAGTTTAATGCATAGATTTACTCTAGTACTAGTTAATCTCATGTTTGAGTGTAATTGTTTGAGCATCTACATGGAAATTGGTTTCAACAATGGATGAAATAATTTTATAGCATAGCCTGAATACTAAGAGATCATCATCTCTTTGCAACCTTAGAGATCCTAGTTAGATAATAAAAAATTTAATGTTTGTATTTATAACTGATAATGCTTTCAATTTTTTTTAGCTTAACTACATCTCTGTTCTTACCATTGATCTAGCAACGTGGAGCACAATTTCAAAGCTAATTTTGCAAACTACTATATCGACAGGTATTTGCTACTCTGTAGCACTTGTTTAATTAGGATTCAAACCAAGAAAACCATTTAGTTCTTACCGTTTACGTTTTCCAAGGATGTAATTGGAAGGCATCATTAATACTTTTATTTATTTATTTTGACAGTTACGGTTAAATTTGCAGTATAAAATTTTGTAGCTTGATTAATTGAGGTTGCAATACAACCATGAAAGAGAGGTCGTAGTTTGAGTTCAAAACTATCAAGTCAAGATCCAAAAAATGGTTGGAGTGTTGAGATGCTTATTTTCTTGTCCCTAGCTTCTTCTCCTTTGAGCTAGAAATGTTATGTCGTTCAAAATGTACCCACACTAGAGAGGGACAAGGTTGGGTTACTTTTTAGAGGTTCAAAAAATTGATAATAAGATCAACTTAACCTATTGAACACATTTTCTCAATTAATCCTTGTTACCTATGGGTTTTTTTTAGCAAAAATGGATAATATATTAGAAAAACAGGATTCAAACAACCAAGATTTACCAAAATTCGGTCACCCAAAAAAGAAAGTGATCTTAGAATCTCCAAATTGATATTCCCAAAAATGGATTGTTAAAATTTACAAACAATATTTCTCCTGCAACTACAAAATACTTCAAGCTATAACTATGGATATACTATCCTAATAAATGTATGCAACTACAAAACATAAGGCATCAAGAAAGGTATACACAAAGTGTAGAAAAAAGAATTATCTCCCCCTTGCTTTCTTGGAGGATTCCATGTCAATAAAATCCTTGAGTGGTTGATGAATAAAGTATTCATTTTGAGCTCGAAAAAATGGAAAGGAGTTAGCTTGATAGTGGCCTTCTTGAGAAAAATTTACTAGTTTGTTCATGTATTCAATAAGTTTCTTAATATGTCCACCTTGCACTTTAACATGGTTCCCGACATCATACATATGTGTGTAAGAGAATTGTTGTGTATCCTCCACTAAATTGTACCATCATGATTGCATAAGCATGAACATGGACCTAATGTCCTTATTTCAGCCAGAATGTTCCTTAATTCTCCTTTCTGTGAAGGAATTGCAACGTTGGAATTGTTCTCCTGTCCAATACCTAGTTATTCACTACCAAAAGTTCCATTGAAACTACCAAAATGGAATTCGAACTGAGGTATCTTGCTGTCCAAATAAACAAAACTCATCTAGAAGAGGTTTCAAACCCGCCAAAAATCGACACTTCGCTTGGCCACTCTTTTCTATCAACCCCCATATGCTTATCACTCCGTAAATTTGATAGATGTAGGCTTGATGAAGACCCAAAAATTATTTTGAGCCATGATGTCTTTTTGATCATCCATAAGCCTTTTGAATATTCCAAGAGAAAATCACAATGTTCCAAATCGAAACCACACAAAAACAATAGAATGACAGAAGACTTCTTTAGAGGATTCTCCATTGCCAAGAGAGGTAAATTCTTCCATTACTCTGAGAATGTGGGCATTGTAGCAACCTATCAGTCCAAATCCTTGCAATTTGCTAGCTAATTAGACTACAATATACTTGAGTTTAAATTTTAGATTTAGTTCTAATTCAATAATTATTTTAGGCAAGTAAATTTTTATCATATTTCGGTTTCTAAGAAATTTCTAAGAACTTCAGTCACACACATAAAATAATTTCAATTATTTTTCTCTTCATAATATAATAATTTAACTATTGACTAACAAGAATTCACATTCACATTTGTAACTAGTAAATCTTAACGAGTATATCTTTTAATCGATAAATCTTTTGAAATTTAACATCGATTTAATAAAAAAAATGAACAATAATTTAAACTAGAAAATATCAAGAAGAATACCTCTACCAATGTGTGAATGTGATCACTTTGAATTATTTCACTTGCTCAAAATGGAACCATGGTTTATCCTCCCAGCCATCTAGGGGCCTAGCGGGCTTCGTAGCCCCAAGAATCCATTTGGATTCCTTGCTCTGTATGCCAATGGTTCCTTTCACAATTTGAACAATAATCCTTGAATTGTAACCTCAATATCTCTCAAAAAAATAGCATAGTTATAATCTTACCAAAGCTTCCCAGCTCCATGAAGTCATCAAGTTTCGCACAATACCTTTCTTCCCAAAAACAAACAACAAAAGATGAACACCTTCTTCCATCCTTTCTTTCCTTTTAATACCCCCTTGAATTCATCCCCAAGCAACCTATTTTATCAAATATGATCCTTCCCCGAACCCAAGGTTGATACACCAAACAAGGTTAATTATAAAGTAATAATCAATAAATCGATTCACAAATCAACATCTTCTAAATATGGACAAACTTCTAAATATCATTTCTAATTAAATATTAATGAATCATTGTTAAAAGTCATTGAGTAAAGTACATAAGTAAATTAAGCCACACATCAGTCAAATCTTAAATCTTACTCAACAAGAATATATTTCACTTATTACATCCTATTAAACATATATATATATATATATATATATATATATATATA
>LPNX010943866.1:442900-469621 GCA_001517045.1 Pseudotsuga menziesii
CATTGTAACAACTATGCAATTAGAAAAGGGTGACTAGTCTTCCTCTAATTTCTTGTGGAGATGGTATTTGTCTCGGGTGTGTTCTCGAAAAACATAATTGGGACAATTTCAAAAAATGTGCCTCTTGTAATTCCTTACCCCTCTATAACTTGTTCACAAGGTATTGTGTGGTCTACTTTTTTATACTTCTTTCTCTGGAGTTAAGTACTTAACTTTCATTGATAACTTCTCTAGATGCACTTGGATTTAATTTTTAATACTTAAGAGTGAAAAATTTCAAGTTAAAAACATATAATGGAGATGAATATATTAACAATACATTTACAAATTACTGCACTACACAAGGCATTCAAATGAAACCTAATATTCCATACACACCAACACCAAATTCTATTTCTAAGATAAAGAATCACACATTAAAGGAAATGACAAATCATGTGAAATATAAGAGGTTAAGTCCTTTTTTTGGGTGAATGTCATTAATTATGATAAGTAGTCAATTGCACTCCCACAAAGGATTTAAAATATATAACATCGAGAGAAGCACGTAGTCGAATTAAACTAGATGTAAACCACTTTCATGTGTTTAGTAGTGAATCATGGGTTGGCATTCTTGATTAAAAACATAAAGAATTATAGCCTAAGAGTGATGTATTTTCATTGGATAAAGGTTATAATATTCTTCAACCTAATTCTAATGACATTATTATTAGAAGAGATGCTAAATTTGATCAAAACCTCTTGGTTTCTCTTTATCATTCTAAGTATGTTCATACCATTCTTTTTTATTTTCACATGGAATATTTTAAGCCAAACCTATCTCCCTTCAAGTATGGAGTCAAACTTACTGCCATTCACACTATAGCTGAAATAGATGACACCGTGTATCATCAATTAGTTGGTATTCTTTTGTACTTGACTTATACATGTCATGGAATTTCCTTTGAGGTTTATTTTATTGCTCAATGTATGCAAGTGCATACCTCGATATATATTGGGTACAATTTGGTTTGGGATACATTACATTTAGATGGAATCTCCTTTGCTAGTTAGATTCATTGACTCCAGTTGGGTCAATGAACTTGATGATCAGAAATTTATTGTTGGTTATGGTTTTATTATTGGTTCTATACATATCACTTGAGTTTGAAAGAAACAACAAGCTCTTGATATTTCTTCAACAAAAACAAAGTTTAAGTTGCAACTAATGCAAATCAAGAATTCTTGTGGATTCAAAAGATCCTTAAGAGTTTGGATTTTGTAGTAGAATTGGAATATGCTTTGGTGTGACAATCCAAAAGTAATTAAGATCTCCAAAAATCTAGTTCAACATCAATGCAACAAACACATTGAGATACATATGCACTTCACTTGAAATCTTATTCATGATAGCATTCTCAAGGTGATTTTTTCCCTACAAATGATTAAATTGTAGATATATTCACAAAATCTCTTACAAAAGTGAAGTTTTCTAAATTTTGATCTATGTTACAAGTTCAATATTTTTTCATTAATGGAGGACATGCCTTAATTATTGATGTATTTGTAACTTCAGAATGTATTCACTTGTATATCTTATGTATTGTACCCCGATGTTTATTCCGGGAAGTGTCTGTAATGTATTGGAGTCATGTCATGCCCCGATGTGCCTATCGGGAGATTCAATAATGTAAACAAGTCATTTCAAGTCATTATGGGTAACCATCCTATTGATCAAGGGTTGAAGTCCCCGTAGTTGTGGGGCCCTATGGTTATTATACTCTCCTAGAGAAGTCGGCCCTAGTGAGTTATTGTCAAGTCAGAAATTAGTATAAATAGAGAGTGAGCCTCTCTATTTATCACACATTCACCCACACTCAGTTGTAGCTCATAACTGAGAGAGAAGAAGTTGTTGGGACAAGAGAGAGAGAGACTACTGTTGTCGGGAGATCATCTTACTATTTTGGGGTTTTTCTTTTGGTACCGATTCTATCTCTGAGGAAGTTGCGGGGTTTTCTCCTTTATGGTTTCCTTGAGGAAAAACATTGTGTTCATTGTCTCTTATGTTTTATTGTTGTGCTTGTTATTCTCTCAGTTAAAGATCCTAAGATAATGCTAGATTGAATGATAAAAATCTAACATGGTATCAGAGCTAACCTGAGAAGAAGACACTATGCAGCTGCAGAAACTAGGGATTCCTACTTTTTGGATCTCTCTCCATAGATTTTTAGCAAAATAAGGTTCGGCTGACTCTCCTCTCTAGGGCGCATCTTTCTATCAAAGTAGAATCTGATTCTAAGCATTTTCAGCTTTTGACCCGACACTATTGCCGAAAATTAGGGCTTTACACAGAATTGGAATTTTTGAGTGGGCCCAGGCCTAGATTGATCTCCTCCTCAAAATTGAAGTTTAGAGATCAATATCAAATCTTTTGGTTGGACAGAACTCCGGGAAAGTCAAACCCTAATTTGCTCCTGAACCATCACTACAGAAATTCAACTCTAGATCCAGTTCCGACATCTTGACTTGGTAAGATCTAAATCTTTTGTATTTCCATTTGAGGTTCTCAATTAAGATGTCTCATCATACCAAGATTCATGAAAATCTTGAGAGAGCTGATAACTTTCGATCCTGGAAGTATAGGATCTCCCTGGTCCTGGAATAAAATGAGTTGTACTCCTACATCAATGATGAGGTTCCAGTTCTAGAGGGAGATGAGGCTAAGGCCTTACACAAGAAGAAATTGGTCATGGCTAAGAGGATTATTGCTGATTCAATCAAGGATCACCTCATACCACATGTATCCTCCCTAAAGACGCCTAAATATATGTTTGATGCCCTGACCAAACTGTTTAAAGGAAAGAACATAAAATGGAAGATGAATTTGAGGAACTAGTTGAAGAATGTGAAGATCCAGAATGTGAAGATCCAGAATGCGGAGACCATACATTCATACTTCACAAGGGTCTCCCAGATCAAAGAACAACTTGAAGTAGTGGATGAAGAAGTGGAAAATGCAGAGATTATAATGACCACCTTGAATGGTATCCCTAGGACATGGGACTCTTTCATTCAAGGGATCTATGCCAGAAAGAAGCTAGTCAAGTTCAGCAGACTATGGGAAGAATGGTCACAAGAAGAAGCTCAGATGGCAGCTCGAGAAGAAAAGATGGGAAGTGAAGATCAAGCTCTCACAGTTCAACCCAAGAAGAACATAAAGGACTGCCTGCACCTTTTTCTCCTGACTGCTCTGGATAGTCTTCAATACTTTCTCTTTCAGCTTCCACTACTTCAGCCTCTTCATAGGTCTCCGTCAAAGTAGGCTTGGCCCTGCCTTTGGCAAACATGGCCAGATCAGGGCCTAAAGCTGAAGTATAATATTCAATCAGAACTTTGTCTGAAGGTCTATCCGTTTCAGAGAAATTCTTGAGATAGGCTGCAAACCTTTGTGTGAAGCTGTGCACCTTTTCCTTTCTTTCTTTCTTCAACACGCACATCCCTTTCATGAGAGCCGCATGAGTTTTCTGAGTTGCATACTTACTTCTGAAAATTCTCTCGAAGGTATCCCAATCAGGGATAGAGTTAGCAGGAAACTCAAAGTACCATGACGCTGCAGCTCCTTTAAGGGTATGTGGAAACAGTCTGCAGACTACATCTTCATGCTCTCCAGCCCTCAATCCTTCAATTGCCAAGTAGAAACTTTGCAAATGATCATCTACTAGTATTTTCTCATTTGGGTTGAACATGGGCAACATCTTGTCAAAGGCTTGGGGTAGGTCGTGTAATGGAAGTGTCAGGTTTAATAGTGATCTGGCTCTCCATGCAGGTGGTGGATTTGGTGGGTTAGGTGGTTGGTTTGCGTTTACACCAACCATGAGTCTGGGTGGAAAGTGAGGAGGTGAACCAACAGGAGTGTGAGTAGGGGAACTGTGAGGGGTTCCTGGGCCTTCTTGATTCAAAGGTAGAAAAAATTACTATAAGGCTGTCTCTACAAGTTCTTCCCAGTCTCCAACCAACACTGAGCCTTCCGCTTCAGGATGATCCTTCTTTTTATACTCTCTTCTGGGTAGTTCAGGGATGATTGGCAATCCTCCAATCTTCTTTACATATGCGCTGGTGTGTCTTCTTAGATCATTAACAATTTTGTTGCCAACAGAATATAGATGTTCTCTTTCTTCCAGAATTGGATTATGAAATCCACTGCTTTCAGAACTGTTACCGATGGAATATTCTCAGGAAAACGAGTTTCCTCGGCCAGCCATACACTGGCGGCCCTCCTTCTAGCGCCAAAACTGTTGAGGCCCCAAAAATTGTAGGCAGCAACAGTAAGGGATTCTCCCCAATCAGCGTTCCCAACTAGCCCGTTGAATGTTTGGTATAGGGAATCCGTCCGATTTACGGTCCGGCTACCGTAGGTCAAGTAACAAAACAAAGGCTTTACCGGTTGCGGCCCGGTCCACTGAGTTTTTGTATTTTGACTCAAATTATGAAATGCAAGTGCCAAATTAACATGCAGGATGATAAGATGCATGGAGCAGTCACAATGTGATGCGCAGGTTTTTTACCTCTCATCTTAAGGCCCAAAAGCATCAAAATCACATACAACAAGAAAATAAACTAACTACCTAAACTATCCCTAGGGAGAAGAATTATCATTTATTGGTGAGTAATACATTTTGCACATGTATTATGAAAAGTTACAGATAGCTGATAATTCTTTCAAAACACATGAACAATTACAGATATTTAAACAACTAGATAGCCAATCATTTTATGAACAACACTTATTACTCACAGTGGAAAACATCACAAAATATACTGGAGAACATTCAACAAGAACATAGGTTCAGGAAATCAAACACTCTCACAGTCAATGAAACACAGCTGAAAACGAAATAGTTCCCCTTCAACATTGTTCATTTAATCACGTTGATACATTCCACATTTCGCTTTCTCCAGCAGGCAAAATTTGCAGTTTCTGATTGTAAAACGAAGTAGTTCCTCTTACAAGCCAAAATGGTTTACAAATTTTCGAGGGAAAAAGTCCTTCTTTCATTTCTACTTTTCAATATTTAAACTACAACAGCCAACCATTTGGGTTTCCCCTCAAACGAATGACCTTTCAGTCTCCCCACGCTTCATATTCCTCTGTCTTTCCGATGCGTGTAACTGCCGGACCTTTCAGAGCTGCCCCTTTATCACCATTCATTTGTCTTTTCTTTGGTTTGTCCATTTTACACTCCTGCTGGTTTTGGCTCTACCTTCACCAAACGTTCCGCCTCCGTTGACCCACCTCCGGAAACTACCTGCAATCAAACGACGAGCATCATTTGTTGGAAACGCATTTAAACCACAACAGCGAATTAAACTGACTGAACGGCTAATCCACAGGAAATGGTCATGTGCACCACCGTCATTCTACAAGTGCCGACCATACTACCTTGTCCTCCTACAGGATTGTGATAGCAATACCAACGGCGGAAGACGAGAGGAAAGCAACATCGAAAGCCAAACGGCTTTCTCAGCCGCAACGGCGGAAGAGTCAATATTATCGGCATGTGACGGGAGGGCGGGAACACTTTGAATCAGAAGTCGGATGGGTTTGGACATCGGAAGCCAAATGGATTTCCTAACCGCAACGGCGGAAGGAAAGGCTAAAGGCACGTGCGACCTGTGAGTGGGAAAAAATTTAAATTGGAAGTCGGATGGCTTCACACTTCGGCAGCTAAAGGAATTTGAGAGTCGCAACGGTGGAAAAGAGAAGGCTAAAGCCACGTGATGCCCAGTTGGACGTCGGACGGATTTCTACTTCTGAGGCTAAATGACTTCCCCAGCCGCAACGGCGGAAGAGAAATGGCTTTGGATACGCGGCTAAAATAGGTCAACACGAATTGGCGGTCGAAACAATTTGGACTTCGGGTGCTAAACTGCTTTGGGAGCCACAACGACGGCAGGGAAAAGGACAAAAAACAGCTGATTTAACAGAAAACTGAGGCATTCGAGATAGTTTTAAAAGAAAATCAGCAGAGGTTAAAAACCAATTCTACTTTTGAAACCGCGAACTCGAAGAACAAAAGATCCGACCTCATCAGTTAGTAAACCACACACGCATCTGCGATCAATCACAAAATCCAAATATAGGCGATCCTTGAAAATAGCTGAAAATCGGTCTGCAAAATCATTCAAAATTAAAACCGGCCAAACTCAAAGGATCCAACGATTAAAACAAATGCAAAATCGTGAGGAGGGGCCCAAAATTTAAGAAATTTGGGAAAAACAGTTGCAGCTGCAACAATTGGCGATTACCTGGTGAACCTAGATCTCTGGGCGATTAATCTTTGAGTGACCGACTATTTAATAACAAGTGCATCCCGTTGAATTCTTCCAGCTATCTGGATTTCTTGAATGCCGAAAGTGTGTATCTTCAATCATTGATAATAGTCCAATTTAGGAGAGTGGAAACCAAGATTTTCAAGTCCAGATGACTCTGTTGAGGCCAGAGGATGAATTTCATTATTATTCTTGTCTTCAGGTAACTGACAGCTTGGACACCACAGGATTGTAGCATATGATAAACATAAATATTCGTTTGTTCCTCATTCCCATGCCTTTTTAGCACTTTTTGTGCTTTTGGACTTTTGTCCCTTTTCGTATGAATCCTCCTGTATGCCTTTCTTACTGAATTTTAATTCAGGATCCTCTATCCCATAGTGTCCTTTTGTGTGAGTGATGTACTTCAAGTTTCAGCTCACAGACGGAGAGGATCTTTCAGCAATTTAGTACTTATGATTCAACACCTGCTTTGATTTATGATGCTTTCATAGGAGTTTTTTGACTCTTTATTTGCCTTTTGGCATTCATTTCTTGGCATGGGATCATTTATATTAATATACTGTTCACCTTGCCCCTTTCCATGGGTCCTCTGCTATCGCTCCTTAGAACATTTTAAGTGTGACGTGGATGGAGCCCCAACATAGTATTCCATACTTTTTGAATCCGGTTTATTTCACAGGGATTAAGTAGGACTTCAATGCACACAGAACTATTCGAGAAAACGACTAAACTGGAAGAAATTCTTTTATACAAAACACACAGTCTAAGACCCAAAAATGTTTATCATTCCCAAACATTTTAATGTTCTCCATGCAACGGCGGGTTCATTCCCTTTATTAGAATCAAGAAAAAAAACTAAAACAAACTGTAAAACATGACTCAAAAGAAAGCCAAACAGATTATTTATATACAAGATAGAAGAAATCAAACAAAATCAGGAAAAATACGGCTTGAGGACCAAACCATTTACTGGTAAGTTCTCTTCCCATCCTTGCAGATCTTGCAACTTATAAGTAGAAGGGCCAAGCTTCGCTGCAATCTGAAAAGGGCCTACCCACAACTGCTGAAATTTAGTGTGCTTTCCTTTCTCGTCATGGGGGTGATCCCATTTGAGGACTAAGTCTCCTACTTCAAAGTCTTTTGTTCTAGCTTTATGTTTGTCGAACCATCTCTTAACTAGCTCTTGCTGTTGCTTAAAGTGTTCTCGGGCTTTAGATCTAGCCTCTTCTGCTTTCAGGAGATTGTATATTCTTATTTGTAAAACTTCATCATCTGATCCCCTAGACTCTTGACCTAGTATGGAAGATGGTAACATGATATTGGGAGGAAGGATGGCTTCTTTACCATAGACAAGGGTATATGGAGACACTCCAATCGCAGACTTGGGTGTGACTCTATCGGCCCAAAGGGAATTTGGTAATGCTGAGTGCCAACTCCTCTGGTTTTCTACTACAGTCTTCTTTAAAATTCTAATCAGATTTTTGTTGGAGGATTTAGCCAGGCCATTTCCTTGTGGATAGTAATTAGCAGAATAATTCAATTTTATCCCTTTATCATGAGCAAATGCAGTTAATTTAATTGATGAAAATTACTTAGCATTATCAAAAAATAATGAAACTGGAACTCCAAACCTGGTCATGATATGATCTTGTAGGAAGTTGATGACTTCGTCTTCATTTATCTTGCGTAGCGGGATAGCTTCGACCCAACGGTTGAAATAATCAGTGGCGGTTAGAATGTACTTGTGCTACAGAGAGGAATTCGACTTTATTTCTCCAATTATATCCAGCCCCCATTGCTCGAATGGTTCAGTGATCATCACAGGCTTTAGGGGTGCTGCTGCTTTAGGTTGTCTCCCACCACACCTTTGGCAAATATCACATTTCCTGACATGTGCGTGTGCGTCTTTGAAAAGTGTAGGCCAATAGTAACCGGCCCTGAGGATCTTGTGGGCTGTAGTGTCTCCTGAATAATGTCCCCCAGCAGGACTGTCATGCAACTCTGTCATTACTTTCTTCGCATCTTCCTTTTCTAGGCATCTGAGAAGAACCCCGTCATAATTTTTTCTAAATAATATTCCTTCCACAATTTGATAAGATGCTGATTTAAGATGTAGCGCTCTTCTTTTCTTGGAATTCCAATGTTCAGGTAACAGCCCTACCTACAGGTAATGTACAAGGTCTCTATACCAAGACTCGGGAGCTGTAAACAAAGGACATACATCCATTACATGTAATTCGGCCTCATCCGCCCAGGCTTGTTCTTCATTGTTCCCACTTTTAGTCATCAATTTGCACAACCCTTGACCTTTAACTATAGAGGCTGGCTTGAATTCAAGGTCGTACTCTTGAAGAGTTGTTACCCAGTTGCCCCTTCTTTCTCCTAACTCTTTCTGTATGAGAAGAGATATTACAGCTGGGTAGGGGACTATTACCTTGGTTCGATTCTTTAATATATAAGGCCTGAATTGCTTTACTGCCTTAAACACTGCATAAGCTTGCTTATCAATGGCTGGGTAGTTCAATTCAGCCCCTTGTAGACCAGTACTCATAAAGGAGATTGGGAATTCATCCCCCCCTTCTTCCTTTTGGGTGAGCACGGCTGCCAGTGAATCATCGGATGCAAATGTATACAGAATAAAGTCTTTATCGAAATCTGGGCTTTTTAGGGAAGGTGCATGTGCAACAGTATTCTTGATTTTGCTGAAAGCATTCTTTTCAATCTCGGTCCATTTGAATTGTGCATTTTGCTTCACCATTTGCTGCAGTGGTTTGACGGTCTGAGCGAAGTTAGGCACAAATATTCGTACGAAATTTATGGTTCCCATGAATGATTGCATCCCTTTTTTATTGTGTGGCAAGGGGATTTGATCAATAGCCTTAATTCTTTCTGGATCAATGGAGATCCCTTGCTTTGACACTATGTGACCCAGTAACTTACCTTCTGTGACAACGAACACACATTTCTTAGTATTGAGTGAGATACCGTACTTCCGACAGCGTTCAAAAATCTGCCTTAAGTGAAAGGCGTGCTCTCCTCTTTTTTTTGAGAATATCGTAATATCGTCAAGGTACACTACCACGCTGCGGCTGATCAATCCACGGAAAGCTATGTCCATAGCTCTCTGAAATGTTGCTCCCGCATTTATAAGCACAAAAGGCATCCTTTTATAGGCAAAGGTTCCCCATTTGGTCTTGAACGTTGTCTTCAACCTGTCCTCCTCGGCTACTAATACTTGATTGTAGCCAGAGAAACCGTCCAATAACGAAAACAATTCAGAACCTGAGACCATTTGGAGCAATTGCTCCATGGGTGGCACCGGGTAATTATCTTTATCAGAAGCTCGGTTCAGATTTCTGAAATCAACGCATAATCTGATCTCTCCAGATTTTTTTCTAACTGGTACCAGATTTGATACCCACTCAGAGTGTCTAACTTTAAAAATGATTCTAGCATCCAATAATTTCTTCACTTCACTCTGAATCAGTGGTTCCAGCTTCGGATGCATTTTTCTCAAAGGCTGCTGATAGGGCTTGATGTCGGCTTTAATGGGGACAACATGCTTGATGATGTTGGTGTCGTATGTTTTCAAATATTCGTACGTCCATGCGAAAACATCTTTATATTGTTTAAATAGACTGATGAATTTGTCTCTTTCTGCTGGTGAACAACACTTGCTGAGATTCACAAATTTTGGATTCATCTCAGTCCCTAAATTTATCAGCTCGAACTATAGAGATGAGCTGTGGGTCTTCACGTTGGCTGGTCTTCTGAACTTTTCATTTAAAGTGAACATTTTTTCTAACGTTCTGACACCTTTAGGAATGAAATTGTCATATTTCATCTCGGCTTGATGCTCTTCATCGTCTATGATCGCTCCTTTAAACACCTCGTCATTTTTCAAACATTCTATGATTTGCTGATCATCGTCGAACACCCGCAAGTTGGTGATCATATCCGGTACTGAGGGCCTGAAAAGCAGTTTGACAGAACACCGATTATTAGTGGGTACGAGTCTAGCGGCGGATGTGGCCAACAAATCAGCAGCTGTGTTTTTAATTCTTGGAATTGAAATAATGTTGAATGCATTAAAATATTTAAGTAAATCCCATACCTCATTCTAGTAAGCCTTTAAGTGAGGGGAAACACAATGTATCTGATTCCGTATTTGTTTCACAATAATTTCAGAATCTCCAAAAACTTTTAAATTACTTACCTTTAATTCAATTGCCTTCTTTAGTCCCTGCACCAGTGCTTCGTACTCAGCTGTATTATTAGTACACTCAAACTCTAATCTACATGAAAGGAAATGTTTATTCTTCTATGGGTCGATCAGGACACAGCCAGCCCCTAACCCTTCTAATGTCTTAGAGCCATCAAAAAACAAAATCCAAAAATCACTAACTACTGAAGGTGAATCTAATCCTACTGCTAAGCTTACTATATTACAGTCAATATCATCAGCCTGTGAGAATCGAAGGAGATTAGGCTAAGTTTCTGATGTGTTGCTCGCTTCTTTCGCTTGATAATTCCCTGGTTCCAATTCAATAAAATAGTTTCTCAGTACAGAATCCACTGGTACATTCTTCTCCTCTAGCTGAGTAACATTGTACTTCATGTGAGGCTCTCTTGGAATCTTAATCTGGTTTGGACTCCCTTTGTATGGCAACCAGAGATGGGACCAATCTGAGGCGAAATATCCATTTAATTTGGCCGACCAATCTCTGCTCAGGACAAGACCGTAAGTGTCTGGTATATCAGCCACCACGATGTTAATAACTTGGAAAACTTTGTCATTAGATGCCAGACGGACTAGGACATCTTCCTGCTCACCGATCACCTTTACATCCGTTCTATCCAATTGAACCACTCTCCACGTGGATGGCTTAGGCTGCCCATTGATCTTTTTACAGACTGATATGGGCATGACATTAACTGATGCCCCTGAGTCTACCAGTCAATTGTGCACGTTATGATTGAAAATTTCAAAGGTGAGGAGGAACGGTGGATGTTTGCTTTTAGCCTTACCTCCAACGTTGGTTTCTCCAATTTCTTCTTCTTCCTGATGTTGATTATCCATAGGCAACTTCTCATCTGATGCTTCAAGTACTTTCAACAGTCTCTCTTTTTGCTATGGCACTTTACACATTTCGAATAGTGGCACATTTGCTTTCACCTTTTTTAAATCCTCCACTATGTCATAATCCATCGGCTACTCAATGGGATGGGGTTTACCAGCATTTTCTTCACTTGGCTTGGACTGCGCCTCATTATGCCCAGGATCTTGGCTGGTAATGGTGAATTCTGGAATCTTATCAGCCAAGGATTTATTTTGAAATTTCTTCTTAACATTTCTTTGCAGCCTCTTAATATTTGGGAGTATAAGACTGTCTTCCTTAACCGTCCCTTGGCTCCTTGTGGCTATGTTGGTTTCCATAACGTCCTTATACCCCTGAGTCTTTTCCTCTTCAGCATCAAATAACGAGACAGAATTCCATAAAGCCATGGTTTCTTCTTCCTGTTCTTTCGCAGAAGTAGAAGCAGAATTCTCTTTTCTTTCTTCATCTTCTTCTTCTGTTAATCTAGAATCCAACATCTGATTCATGACCAACGTCATTGAATTTATCCATTGCGGACAATTCTTTTCAGAGTGGGGTTGTTGGTGGAAAGTGCAAAAATTCTCCATCCCTATCTCTATTAAATTCATGGATGCTGTATTGTGCGGAGGAGGTTGAGATTGATTGTTGTCCTCTCTTTTCTTATAATATGGCTTATAAAACTTGGGTGCTTCCTTCTCTTTCTCTAAGTCTATGATTTTGTTGGACAGCTTTTGCAACATTTTGGCCATATTTTCCAAATCTAGCGATTTTTCTTCCTTAGGTTTAGTAAACAATAAGGCTTTCCTGCCTGCACCTTTTTCTCCTGACTGCTCTGGATAGTCTTCAATACTTTCTCTTTCAGCTTCCACTACTTCAGCCTCTTCATAGGTCTCCGTCAAAGTAGGCTTGGCCCTGCCTTTGGAAAACATGGCCAGATCAGGGCCTAAAGCTGAAGTATAATATTCAATTAGAACTTTGTCTGAAGGGCTATCCGTTTCAGAGAAATTCTTGAGATAGGATGCAAAACTTTGTGTGAAGCTGTGCACCTTTTCCTTTCTTTCTTTCTTCAACGCGCACAGCCCTTTCATGAGAAACCCATGAGTTTTCTGAGTTGCATACTTACTTCTTAAAATTCTCTCGAAGGTATCCCAATCAGGGATAGAGTTAGCAGGCAACCCAAAGTACCATGACGCTGCAGCTCCTTTAAGTGTATGTGGAAACAGTTTGCAGACTACATCTTCATGCTCTCCAGCCCTCAATCCTTCAATTTCCAAGTAGAAACTTTGCAGATGATCATCTACTAGTATTTTCTCATTTGGGTCAAACTTGGGCAACATCTTGTCAAAGGCTTGGGGTAGGTCGTGTAATGTAGGTGTCAGGTTTAATGGTGATCTGGCTCTCCATGCAGGTGGTGCATTTGGTGGGTTAGGTGGTTGGTTTGCGTTTACGCTAGCCATGAGTCTGGGTGGAGAGTGAGGAGGTGAACCAACGGGAGTGTGAGCAGGGGAACTGTGAGGGGTTCCTGGGCCTTCTTGATTCAAAGGTAGCACAACTTCCTGTAAGGCTGTCTCTACAAGTTCTTCCCAGTCTCCAACCAACACTGAGCCTTCTGCTTCAGGACGATCCTTCTTTTTATACTCTCTTCTGGGTAGTTCAGGGATGATTGGAAATCCTCCAATCTTCTTTACATATGCCCTGGTGTGTCTTCTCAGATCATTAACAATTTCGTTGCCAATAGAATATAGATGTTCTCTTTCTTCCAGAATTGAATTATGAAACCCACTGCTTTCAGAACTATTACCGGTGGAATATTCTCGAGAAAACGGGTTTCCTCGGCCAGCCATACACTGGCGGCCCTCCTTCTAGCGCCAAAACTGTTGAGGCCCTGAAAATCGCAGGAAACAACAGTAAGGGATTCTCCCCAATCAACGTTCCCAACTAGCCCGTTGACTGTTTGGTATAGGGAATCTGTCCGGTTTACAGTCCGGCTACCGTAGGTCAAGTAACAAAACAAAGGCTTTACCGGTTGCGGCCCGGTCCACCGATTTTTTGTATTTTGACTCAAATTATGAAATGCAAGTGCCTAATTAACGTGCAGGATGATAAGATGCATGGAGCAGTCACAATGTGATGCGCAGGTTTTTTACCTCTCGTCTTAAGGCCCACAAGCATCAAAATCACATACAACAAGAAAATAAACTAACTACCTAAACTATCCCTAGGGAGCAGAATTATCATTTATTGGTGAGTAATGCATTTTGCACATGTATTATGAAAAGTTACAGATAGCTGATAATTCTTTCAAAACACATGAACAATTACAAATATTTAAACAACCAGATAGCCAATCGTTTTATGAACAACACTTATTACTCACAATGGAAAACATCACAAAATATACTGGAGAACATTCAACAAGAACATAGGTTCAGGAAATCAAACACTCTCACAGTCAATGAAACATAGCTGAAAACGAAATAGTTCCCCTTCATCATTGTTCATTTAATCACGTTGATACATTCCACATTTCGCTTTCTCCAGCAGGCAAAATTTGCAGTTTTTTATTGTAAAACGAAGTAGTTCCTCTTACAAGCCAAAATGGTTTACAAATTTTCGAGGGAAAAAGTCCTTCTTTCAGTTCTACTTTTCAATATTTAAACTACAACAGCTGATCGTTTGGGTTGCCCCTCAAACGAATGACCTTTCAGTCTCCCCACGCTTCATATTCCTCTGTCTTTCCGATGCGTGTAACTGTCAGACCTTTCAGAGCTGCCCCTTTATCACCATTCATTTGTCTTTTCTTTGGTTTGTCCATTTTACACTCCTGCTGGTTTTGGATCTACCTTCACCAAACATTCTGCCTCCGTTGACCCACCTCCGGAAACTACCTACAATCAAACAATGAGCATCATTTGTTGGAAACGCATTTAAACCACAACAGCGAATTAAACTGACTGAACGGCTAATCCACAGGAAATGCTCATGTGCACCACCATCATTCTACAAATGCTGACCATACTACCTTGTCCTCCTACAGGCTTGTGATAGCAATACCAACGGCGGAAGACGGGAGGAAAGCAACATCGGAAGCCAAATGGCTTTCCCGGCCGCAACGGCGGAAGAGTCAATGTTACCGACATGTGACGGGAGGGAGGGAACACTTTGAATCGAAAGTCGGACAGGTTTGGACATCGGAAGCCAAATGGATTTCCTAGCCGCAACGGCGGAAGGAAAGGCTAAAGGGATGTGCGACCTGTGAGCGGGAACAACTTTAAATCAGAAGTCGAATGGCTTCACACTTCGGCAGCTAAAGGACTTTGAGAGCCGCAACGGTGGAAAAGAGAAGGCTAAATCCATGCGATGCCCAGTCGGACGTCGGATGGATTTCTAATTCGGAGGCTAAATGACTTCCCCAGCCGCAACGGCGGAAGAGAAACAACTTCCGATATGCGGCTAAAACAGGTCAACATGAATCGGCGGTTGGAACAATTTGGACTTCAGGTGCTAAACTGCTTTGGGAGCCGCAACGGCGGGAGGGAAAAGGACAAAAAACAATCGATTTAACAGAAAACTGAGGTGTTCGAGAGATTTTTAAAAGAAAATCAACAGAGGTTAAAAACCAATTCTACTTCCGAAACCACGGACTCGAAGAACAAAAGATCCGACCTCATCAGTTAGTAAACCACACACACATCTGCGATCAATCACAAAATCCAAATATAGGCGATCCTTGAAAATAGCTGAAAATCAGTCTGCAAAATCGTTCAAAATTAAAACCGGCCAAAATCAAAGGATCCAACGATTAAAACAAATGCGAAATCATGAGGAGGGGCCCAAAATTTAAGAAATTTGGGAAAAATAGTTGCAACTGCAATAGTACCTAGTACATTCTAACAAGTGTGAATACAAGGACTTGAAGTCGAACACTTGAAGAATCCATCGAGTATGAGACATTAAGGTATTTCCACTACCCAATAGTGAGGGAAATTGCCACTGATGACTACAATCCCCAAGGTACTGTCATAAAACTCTAAATCTCATCCCCAGAGCAAGATGTGTTGCATTCAATAGGAAGAGATCCATTGGAAGGAAGGCATTAAGACATCCTCCATCATCCAACACGAGGTAAGTCAAAGACTAATTGGATCTGGAATTGGTACTGAATTTCACGATAAGGACCGCCGAAGACATGATGTAATGAACTGATACCAGGGAATGGCCGACACGAAAGGTCAAGGAACTGTAAAATGGCCGACAAAGGTTTAATCCTTGAACAGTGAGCACGACACAAAAGTGTCTTAGGCAACTTTTGACACAAAAAGGACCAACGAAACAAATTTGCAATGTAGGAAACATTGACAGATTCCCCATATAATTGGAAAAGAGATCAACTGGAGGAGTAAGAAACTCTGAATCGAGATAAGGTCAAAATACTAGGACCCAACTGTTGATAGACTCAAAACCAGTGCTTTGTTCAAGGAAACAAGACTTACTACCATGATGTAAAAAACATGTGAATGAAATTCCCTTCCCCTCTTTCTTGTAAAGGTTTAACGAGTCCAAGAAAGCAAACTCAGGACCATCTTCATTTTTGGCAAGCTCGAAGAAAAGATAGAAGAATGCTTGATAAAGCACTGATTTGTGGATTTTACGAGCCCGATCTAGTACATGCTCATCGGTGTTTTCATAGTTTAGAGAGTCTGAAAACTCCAAAGAAGACTCTAGGGGGGTCCTTTTTCATCCAATTTAGTCTCCTGAGGCCGAAAAAGTACAAAACAAACCACAGAAGAACTCTCTTGGCTTCTGAAGAAGTAAGGCGCACCTTTTTCATACTTAGTCAGGAAGGTCCGAAAAAGGTTAAATTACCATCTACCCAACACTCCTTTAAAAGCAACATATAGCCTGATTTTTACAAGTGTGAAGGAAGGAAAGATCACTCGAAAAGATCCATTTGATTACGAGAAATGGGGCTTACAACAATAAACTTGATGATTTTTTATTTAGGGTTTAACGAGCATGGCAAAGACATAAAGTACACTCGAAATATTTTTCATGTTTAGGTCCAGAGCACGAAAAAGAAAAAACTAAGCTCATACCGGGGGTTCCTTTTTCGTAAGTTTAGTCCCTCAGGTCTGGAAAAGAAATAAACCTATGCCTAAGAATACTCTTCTCAATTCTGAAGAAAAGAGAGTGTTCCTTTCTCGTATTATTCCACATGGTCCAAGAAAGCGATAACCTACTACCAGTGTGGATGCCCGTTAACATATTCTTAACAAGCCTGAACGGACAAGTTTACTTGATAGTCAAGTCTATTTTGAGGAGTCAGACCTGGGCCTAAAGAAACTCAATATCTTTCCTGTGAAGTTTTAACGAGTCCGAAAAATTCAACTCGTGGCCTCCTTACTATTTTTAACGAGCTCAAAGGAGAGCAGAAAGAATGCTCTAAATGTGAGGAGATGAGTGTCATAGACAGGTGAAACTAGTTCCAAGTGCAAGGAACAAACCTATGCATAATGCAAGGAATATGAACAAGATAAAGACACTCAGGGAACATCTCCTCCAAGTAAAGGGTGTCAAGTTGCAAAGGAAAAATCATACAAGGCTTAGCGACAATGAGAAAAAAGATGCGGGCTTATACAATGAGCTAAAAGCGTGGAAGCCAACATCAGGCTCATAATCGTGAGCAGGGAACATGCAAATGCATTTATAGCTTGAACAACAAGACGAGGCCAGTAAACAGTTGTGAATCCAACTAATAATCCCTTCTGCAAGAAACAACAACATTAGGATCATATTCAGAAGAAACGATCTGATGCAGGTCACTTTGGTAGAAACACATGTGACTTTGCTATCTTCTATAAAAAGTAAATTCAAGGTAGAATCAACTGAAGAAGATTCTATAGCACCAAGGCTTGAGGGCTTATAATCAGTAAGATCAACCTCAGAAGGAGAGCAAAAATCAACAAGGGATATAGAGTCTGTAGGAATAAACTCAGTATCACAGGAGTTGAAAAATTCATAAGAAAAATCAAACTCATCAGGATCACTGACTTGCTGTTCAAAGGAAGAGTCAAAAGACTCAACAAGACCAACATAAGAAGAAAGGTCAGGCTTAGTAGGAAAATCAGGGTTATACTTAGTCACAACTGAACCAACATCCAATAGAAGATCAGACTATATCAAAGACTGTAAGAATACTTCATCTAAAGGAAGGAGATCATCCGAGATAGGACACATATATAAACTTTCAAATGGATTGACAGAGTGGAGAGAAGGCTCCACAGTCTGTAGAGGATGACTCACCTGGTCAACTGCTGGGACCAAGTCCTGAGAAGGTAAGCATGAAAACAGAGGCTGCTTCTCAGTAGAAATTGAACGCAAGGGACATGAGGCCACATATCTCACCTGTGGCAGGGTAGTGTCTATAGAAATACTGGGAATCAATAAAAGAAAAACCTGGTCTCTAGTCAGGTCAGAAGAAGGATCAAGAAAATCCAACTGATCGATAGTGACAATTTCTTCACCATGATTAAAGTACATCACACAAAAAAAATGTTGACACCACAGCTTGCATGGCATAGACATAATCATGTCCAAGGAGCATATTGAAGTCCAAGGGGTCTTCTATCACCATGAAGTCAACTAAGACGGTCTTCCCACCCAAAGTAATAGGTGTTTGAGAAAGAATTCCCAAGGCTATACTAGTTCTTCTATCAAATGCCAATAAATTACTAGAGGTTGACACAAGGCTGGGAGATCCCATGCCTCGCCAAGCACGAGCATACAATATACTAACTGAGGCTCCTTCATCAACAATACAATGAGCAATCGTGTATGGTTCAACTTTGACCTTGATCTAGAAAGGTTCATCAGAAGGAAGGCGTGGCTCAGCTAGGCTATCCCAATCAAAGGAAGCAATCCGAGAGCTTGGTGGGGGTTGATCCGAAATGAGTTCAGTTCCCCCTTGTTCAGAACTGGTAGTGAAGAAAATATGACTAGCAGACACTTCACTCTCTGAAAGAAGAGTGGGATTGATTGAAAATGGAATCAATTCAACCGCTTCGTGAAAGTCACTCTCTAAAGGGAGAGTGGGATTGACCAAAGATGACATTGGTTCAATCACATCAGGATCACTCTCCAAAAGAAGAGTGGGATCGACCAAATTTGAGATTGGTTTGACCACTTGATCAACCAAAGGTTGAGTAGGTTGTTGAGAAACTATAGGTTGTTCAGGAGAAGGAAATTCTTGAGTCTCGGACCACACTCTTCGCACCTCTGCGATAGCAGGGCACTGGTGAGTAAGATGATCTCCCTCGCATAGCTTACAAGGGAACTTAAGTTTGCTCTTCGAACGACTAGTTTTCTCAACGGTGTCAACATGACTAGCAGTGGCTGACTGTTTGCTCTCAACATGACCTATAGAGGTTGAAATTTTTCTCCCAGCATGACCACCAGAGGCTGGGTAACTGGGTCCAACCTGACTAAGAGAGGTTGGTTGTTGAAAAGCTTCAGAATGTTAAAAAATGGGATGACCATGAAACCAAACTTTTTGCACCTCCACGATAGAAGGGTATTTATAAGTAAGGTGGTCTCCCTCACAAAGCTTACAAGGAAAATTGGGCTTGTGTTTTGAACAGCCAGGCTTTTCAACAACGTCAGCATGACTCGCACTGGCTGACAGATTGTATTCAGCATGAACCATGGAGGCTGAAATACTGCCCCCAACATGACTTGCATAGGCTGAGAGACTAGGTCCAACATGACCTGCAGAGGTTGGATGGGCACTACCAACATGAAAAACAGAGGACGAGTGGTTAGGATCAACACGCTTTGTAGCAGTTGAGTGTGTTCCCCCAGCATGAACTTCAGAGGCTGGGTGGATGGACCCAACATGACTTGCAGAGGTTGGATGGGGAGGTTCAACTTGAACAACAGAGGTTTAACGGGTTCCCTCAGCATGAACTACAGAGGCTGAGTGACTGGATCTGACGTGACCTTGAAAGGTTGGAAAGATCCCACCAGCATGATCAACAGAGGATGGATGGTGAAGATCAACTTGACTTGTAGAGGTTGAGTGCTTAGATCCAACATGACCTATAGAGGTTGTATGGGTTCCCCCAGCATGAACTGCAGAGGCTGGGTGGTGAATATCAACTTGACTTGCAGAGGTTGAGTGCTTAGATCCAACATGACTTGCAGAGGTTGAATAGGTGCCCCCAACATGAACTGCAGAGGCTAGGTGGTGAGGTTCAACTTGAATTGAAGAGGTTGAATGGGTGCCCCCTTTCTTATGTGCCTTCTTCCTATTCCTCCTTCTTTTACTCCTTTTATATAGTCAGTTACTAGTATCAGTACTTTCACCGCATGAGGTAGAAGGAGGAGGAGAATCAACTACAGGTGAAGGGGAAGTAGTGTTTTGATGCCCTTGATATAAGGAGCTTACTTGTGAAGCATCAGGAGCATTCAGGACAGTTAGAGTGGAAAACAACCACACTGGTAGCCCTAGGGTGAATCTAGGTAGATTCAGGGTGGCCATCAAAGGAACACTAACATTCCATGTGAGAGGAATAGTACAAGGAGTTCCCAGCATTGGGATCTCTTGGTTGGTGTTCAAAGGGGTGTTAGCCATAGTTTCAAACAATAAGACAGAGTTTGAGGTTAACAAGCAACCAAAATTACGAAGCACACACCTAAAGGAAAACTAAGTATAGACAAACCACACAACACTCACTAAAAATTCCTAAAGCCAAACAGACAAGCAGGTATAAGATATTCTTTCTAGAAGAAAGCTGATAGATAGTTACTTGGCGTCCCTATAGATGTTCTTAGGCACAAGCAGAGGAATCACCCACCGCCCTCCTACACTTTCTACCGAGGATACCTTCCAAGCCCGTCCAAGGTAAACTAGAAATAGCCTTTCGGTGTACCTGTGTATGAACCCTAGATGTCAAAGAGACTAAAGGCCACCTTAACTATATTGACAGTCTAGGGGGAGAGTCACAAGCCTGGTTCATACACATGGGTAGGGTATCAAAGCCCGAAACCCTGTCTAAGACAGAATCCCCAGAAGCGCAAAAACACTGGTCTACGCTTTGACAAGGAATCAGAGGGTTATCTCCTCAGTCCAAGTCTCCACGTGGCCTCGTGCTTAACTCCCATTTGAGAGGAGCTTCCCAGCTACAATCAACATAGAAAAGGGTTTACCTAGTGATTGTCCAACTATGTTTGAGATTTAAATACTTGTGGAGAGTTAAAACTCCCTAGTCCACAAGTCTAGCCTGAGCTAGTTGGTGTATGACCCTATAAAATAAAACTTACTAATAATTTTAAAATTATATCATTTATTTTAAGGGTTGTTTTTAATCAAAGGGTAAATGGCATGAAACTTATGTGGTGTTTTGACTCAAAGTTGAAACAAAATGACTAAGCAAAGAGAAATGAAATGCATAAAGCAAAAACTATTCTCTTTTTCTTTTTTAAATGGAAAATTGAAAGCCACAAAAGAACAATTTCTTTTTTATTTTTTCAAAAACAATGATATGCCATGCAATCTAGACTAAAAACCTAATCTACATGCATATAAAGCAAACATGTGTTTTTGTCTTTTTCTTTTATAAATGCAAAAGAAAAATTTACCTACAAAGTAAAGTATGCAGATAACAAGAACAAAGCAAAAGGAACTCTGCTAAACAACCACCAAACAAACTCTAGAATGCCCTAAAGTCAGTATAAACCCTACTTGGAAGGAAGGCTTGCATAAGAGACAAGTCAACTACTTTAGCATGGTGAAGTTAATCAACAAAATAAGAAGGAAACCAACACCAACAAGCTTTTGAACTCAGACAAAGATCACTAACAGAGGCTGACCAGAAACATAAGCCAAAAATCACACCAATCAAAGGAGGTGGGGGGAAAGAGCAAAGAAAAAACCTTAATGCTATAAAAAGGCTTACAACATAGATAAAGAACAACCAGAAGGGATGACACTAACTCCATGGAGTCATGCACCTGTAGAGGACCCCCAAAGACCTACCAAACAACCTTCAAATAGAAGAAAAACCACAAAAGAGGAAAAAACATTGTTTAAAGGGGCATACATGAGTTTCACTACTGACAGGTCGCATGTCATACGTGGGTTGACAGTGCAGCAATCCGCGTGTATAAGCACATGCGGGTTGTACCACTGACAAGTCATGTATCATACACGGGTAACAGTATAGAAAGTCTCATGTACCGAACTAGACACGTGACTGTTCAGTCTGCAACTCGCGTATGGGTTGAAAAAATCCCCAAAAATGTCAAAAACTGCCTTAGGAAGGCAGGGGAGATGTTCTATTAGACTGATAAAGTGTTCCTAAGTGGCAAGAAGGACCTGAAACCAATGCAAAAGGATGAAAGAAAGATAAAGAAACCCCAAACTGACAAGGCTCTCCCCAGCAGAGTCGCCAGTTCTGTTGTAAAGGAAAGTTTCCTATGGCTAGGGTTTAAGAGGCCATCAATGTACTGGGGTTGAAAGGTGGATGCAAATGGTTCTGTAAGTAAATACAAGCAAGATCAAAGATTGGAATGGTTCATACCTTATCCAAAGAAAGGTTGATCCAAGTATCCCTTCAATCCTCTTCTTGCTCCTCTTGCTCCAAGAGACCTGCAAAACGAATTATACCTTCCTCAAACCAATATGACCACATATAAAGCAATGATAATCAAATAAGCATGAAATAATAATCTGATTAACATCATAATATGATCATAAACAGAGATTCAATCACACATTGAACAATGATTTGGGAAGAAGAAGGACATCACATCTTTATTAATCTTGAAAACAAGTACAAGTATACCTTCTCTTCAAGTTCAGCACCTCATGAAACCTTGATCCGGTTCTACTGCTTCTCTTCTCCAAGGAACTCAGCCTCCAAGCTCTGCAACACAAGGGGATGATCGCTGGGGAAAAGGTGTGGGAAAAGAGAGCTCCAATTCCTCCAGCATAATGATGCAAATATTCAAGTCTCTTCTCATGGACCTCCCTACCTCTATTTATATGGTTAAGGAAGAGTTAGGGGTGAAGACAAAGTAGTAACAACTGAAGGAGTCAGTTGCATAACTACCCAAACTACCCAAAATTCAAAAGACGTGTCTTTTGACATTTTCAGGAGGCGTACATGGGTTGCAGAGACAATAGTCATGTACACGAGGAGGTATACATGGGTTGCAATGTAGAAAGTCACATATTTAAGGTGTATGTGACTATTATATATAGCAACTCACGTATGTACGCGGGTTTGCCTTAAGGAAACTAATGTACACATCAAAAACTCATTTTTACAGTATTTCTGGGCATTTTCAAACTTTGGTGTCTTCTAGAAAGTTTTAGCTAACTAAAATACCTTTCCAACGGTGGAAAGAGGAGGTCAAACGAAGTTACAAAAATCAAGATATGGCTCCTCCAAGTTAGGTGTTTTTTCAGTGACTTTCAATGACTTTCATGAAGTGTCGACATGTGATGAAAACATAAGAAAGTGGTCACAGGAAGAGATATGTCATTTTGAAATATAACACATAGAAGGCTTGCACATGTGCATTACAGAGCACTACCACTTGTAAGCAAAGCTGTTGAAGGTCTTCCAGAAATTCAAGCAAAACATGACGGAGTCCGCAAAGGATGTGTGAAAGGAAAGAACACAAAGAAGACATTTCCAAGTAGAAAGAGCAAGGAAAAAGGAATCTTGGAAATCATTCACTCCGATGTATGTGGTCCAATGTCATCAAGTTAATTATGCAGGTATGTATACTATGTTTCTTTTATTGATGATTTTTTCTAGGAAGACATGGATATACTTCATGAAGAACAAAGATGAGGTATTTAGCAAGTTCAAGGAATTAAAAGCCTTGATCGAGAACCACACAGAAAAGAAGATCAAAACCTTTCGATCAGATAATAGTGGAGAATTCACATCAAATGAATTCAAAGAATTATGCAAATATTTAGGGATTAAGAGAGAGTTAACCACTCCATATAATCCACAATAGAATGGGGTTGCAGAAAGGAAGAATAGAACGATCATGGAAGCTGCAAGGGCCATGCTTCATGATCAAGATCTTCCCATGCATCTATGGGCAATAGCTGCTAGAACAGTGGTGTATGTACAGAACCGTACTCCACATAGAGTACTCGAGAACAAGACATCTGAAGAATTCTTTTCTGGCAAGAAACCAGAATTCAGCCATCTCAGAATATTTGGTTGGCTAGTGTACATACACATTTCGAAAGAAAAGAGGACAAAGTTAGATCCTTCAAGAAAGAAGGGTATATTTGTGGGATACTCTGAAAGCTCGAAGGCTTACAGAATATACTTCCTAGGATTCAAGAATATCGACATCAGCAGGGACGTAACATTTGATGAAGACTCAAGTTACAACAAATCCAGAAAGAGACTTGCGGAAGAGCCCGAAGAAATAGAAGCACCCAGAATTCATGACACAACCATGAAAGAAGAAATTCAAGAAGAAGATCAAGAATTAGAAGAATCTCAAGAACCTGTAGATCCACCTCAAGAAAAGAATCCTCACAAGAGGAAACCTGCTTGGGTACGAGAAGCTATCCAAGGTGCAGAAAGATATGGGGCCCTAGAAGAAAATCACAAAGAAAGAAAAAGAACCAGGTCCTGCTCCGATTATGTAGCCTTATTATGTGAATTCATCGATAAAGAACCTTCCAACTATGAAGAAGCGACAGAAAGGAAAGAATGGAAGGATGCTATGATCGAAGAGTATCAATTGATCATGAAGAATTTTGTTTGGGATGTTGTCCCAAGACTAGAAGGGAAGTCTGTTGTAACTTCCAAATGGATCTACAAGATCAAGCATGCTACAGATGGCATCATAGAGAATTATAAAGCAAGATATGTGGCTCGTGGCTTCTCCCAGAAAGAAGGAATAGATTATGAAGAAACTTTTGCACCTATAGCCAGATACACGTCCATCAGATCAGTACTTGCTCTGGATGCAGTGATGAAATGGAAGATACGCCAGATGGATGTCAAGACTGCTTTCTTGAATGGTGTAGTGGAAGAGGAAGTGTATGTGGAGAAGCCACTCAGTTTTGAGACACATGACATGGAGTCTCATGTGTGTAAATTGAAGAAAGCCTTGTACGGTTTAAAATAGGCACCTAGGACATGGTACGACAGAATTGACAGATTTCTATCCAGTTTGGGCTTTACCAAGAGTAAAGAAGATTCCAACCTTTACTACAAGGTTGAAGATGGTAACCCAGTGATACTCCTATTGTATGTAAATGATCTTTTTGTGACAGGTATGGATGGGTTGATTTATGATACGAAGAGGAAGCTTGTTGTTGAGTTGGAAATGAAGGACTTGGGTATGATGCACTATTTTCTGGGCATGGAGGTGTGGCAAAATTTAGATGGAATTTCCCTGGGACAAGGGAAGCATACAGGTAGAGATCCTGAAGAGGTTTGGGATGATGGACTGCAAGGCCATGACCACACCTATGGCATCAAACCTGAAGCTATTGAGCGATGCTTCATCATAATCGATTGATGCTATGATGTATCGTCAGATGATTGGGTCCGTGATGTACCTGACGAATACGAGACCAGATATTTTCTTTGCTATGAACACCTTGAGCTAGTTCTTGACAGATCAGAGACATGTTCACTTGATTGCTGCAAAGCATATTCTAAGGTACCTAAGGGGTACAGTTGATTATGGACTCAAGTATGAGGAAAATCAAAAAATTAACCTGGAGGGTTATGTTGATTTAGATTGGGCAGGCAGTGCCATCGATAGGAAGAGCACTTCAAGGTGTTGCTTCAGTATGGGATCAGGTGTGATCTCTTGGTTTAGTAGGAAGCAATCCTATGTGGCACTGAGTACAGCTGAAGCAGAGTATGTTGCAGCTTGTTCAGCTAGTTGTGAGGCAGTATGGCTAAGGAATATACTGTCTGATTTATTTGATATCTAGTTGGATGCTACTTGTATATATTGCGACAACCAGAGTTGTGTGAAGTTGTCTGAGAACCTGATGTTCCATGACAAGTCAAAGCATATCGAGATCAAATATCACTATATCAGGGATATGGTGCAGAGAGGAGCAGTGAAGCTACAGTATGTTGCGACGAACGAACATATAGCTGATGTGTTGACTAAGCCATTGACCAGAGTGAAGTTTGAGTACTTCAGGGAGAAGCTTGGTGTTCTCTAGATCGAGGTTCGCTCCAAGGGGAAGTGATGAGTCCGTGAGCCATTTTGACATGGTGAGAGGATTGGTTCCTTACATGGTCAGATGTAAGGGCTGAGCCATTCTGTCATGGTGAGAGGATTGGTTCCTTCCATGTCAGAGATGAGTGTTGAGCCATTCTAAGGTGACTATGAGATATGTTCTCACATGATCAGATATAAGCACTGAATGCCATTCTCCGGGAGAATGGAGGCACCTGGTCAGTTACCAGGAATACTCAGCTTGGAGCTGAGGGCCATTCTGATGTGACTGTGGGATGTGTTCCCACATGGTCAGATGTAACGGCACAGCCATTCTGACATGGGGGTAGGTTGGGCCCTCCCATGGTCAGATGTAAGTGCAGAGCCATTCTGACATGGGGGCAGGCTGGGCCCTCCCATGGTCAGATGTAAGTGCAGAGCCATTTTGACATGGGGGCAGTCTGGTCCCTCCCATGGTCAGATGTAAGGGCAGAGCCATTCTGACATGGGGGTAGGCTGGGCCCTCCCATGGTCAGATGTAAGTGTAGAGCCATTCTGACATGGGGGCAGGCTGGGCCCTCCCATGGTCAGATGTAAGTGTAGAGCCATTCTGACATGGGGGCAGGCTGGGCCCTCCCATGGTCAGATGTAAGTGCAGATCCATTTTGACATGGGGGAAAGCTGGGCCCTCCCATGGTCAAATGTAAGTTCAGAGCCATTCTGACATGGGGGCAGGCTGGGCCCTCCCATGGTTAGTTGTAAGTGCAGAGCCATTCTGACATGGGGGAAGGCTGGGCCCTCCCATGGTCAAATGTAAGGGCTGGCCATTATGACGTGATGGTGGATGTGTTCCTCTCATGGTCAGATGTGAGTGATGGGCGTGCCATTCTAACATGGGGGCAGGTCGGGCCCTCCCATGGTCAGATATAAGTGTTGGACGAGCCTTTCTGACTGGGTCAAATATAAGTGTTGAAGAAGATGAAGACCTACTTCATTAGAGAGAATTTGAGGTCAAAAATGGGCCTCCTAAGAGATGTACTACAAAAATATAAGATATATTAAAATATTATGAGTTAGGGGTTTTATG
>LPNX010943870.1:13010-30961 GCA_001517045.1 Pseudotsuga menziesii
GCTGCACGAGCACCATGGTGTTAGGCAAGTGATTGTCGCTTGAGCACATAAGTGTTAGGCATACATGCCACTTGAGCACATAGGTGTTAGGCATACATGCCGCAAGAGCACAATAGTGTTAGGAAAGCGATAGCCGCGTGAGCACATTGGTGTTAGGCATATGGTGTGGCAAAAAGACCTAGGCAAAAAAATTGGACATCTGGAAGACAAGACGCTGTTTGATGTCACTGAGGGGAAAACTTTTAACTAGTGGTTAAAAGGGAGAGTAACCTCAGAAAATTGATGTAAGTCCACACAAGATTGGAGGAGAAACCCAGAGGGTTGGAAACATAACAAAAAAAAAATGTGTTAATGAATTTTTAAGTAATTAAACTATTACATGCTTAATGTGGAATATGAGGAAAGGATCCTTCCTTAGGTCGAGGATGATGTAACTATCCAACGGATAATAATTATGTTTATGAATCTATAACATTATGAAAAATGATTTGATATTATGGCATAAAGGAACACTAGAAAAAAGTGCAGGTTATTACAATGCAAAAGAATCTATGGCATATGTTTAGTTGAATCACAATTTTGTACAGGTTGTACTGAAGAAATAGTGGGCTAGACCCAAAACTTGTTGCAGGGAAAACTGCAGGTTTTGAACAATGGAGAACTTGAGAAGAAGTCAAGAAAGGTTAGAACAGGAAAGGCGAAGCAAGAAAATATTACCCATGAGGAGAAGGAGATTGGCCAAAGTCATGAACACCGAGGACGGTGTTGTTTTTAAGGGGAGGAGGATGTAATGTCCCTCTTGTAAACCCCTAAATGCTTTGTAAAAATTTTGAATAGTATTGTATCCGTCTTCTGGTGTGGAGCCCAAGGCCAAGGCCCCACCAGTAAGACCTTGAAATTAATACAGCCTAAGTTCCAAGTCGTTGGTTTAGGTTGTAGACACATCTTAACGATGGGAAAATTGAACGTATAAGGGAAAAATAATATGGTTAGGGATTCCTAAATTACTACCAGAATTAGCCCCAAATAACTACCCTAGCCTAACCATTAGCTATAAGTATAATTAAGCTATGACAGAGGAGAATTACCCTCTCATCGACTTTGACGCAAAAGGGTCAAGGCAATATCTAGAAACTAAAAGAAAATAGCCTAAAGAAAAAATCATTAAGGGACTATATGTTATAGTCACCTTATAGATTGAAAATCAGATAAAATAAAAAGAAGGAGATGTCACCGTGTACCTATCCATACATCTCGATTTATTATTGTTGACATATAATATGTCGTGCCTATTATGTGGGACTATTCATATAAATATATATTTACCCATATATTAAAAAAGGGTGATAGTATATACATTATTTATATTAAAATGCACACCCTTAATAGGGTATTAGAAATATCATAAGAATCCAAGGAGGCTTATACCTAAACCAGCAAAGAAAGTGGGGTTTAGGAAACATCAATCAATTTATGGAAACAGAATGTAGTTTTTAGTATCCCTAGAAGAAAGGAATTAAAAAAAGAGAAAAAGAAAAGAAAAAAAACATGACCCCTTTCCATAGTAGGAAGATCCTCAACGAGGAGTGGTCTCAAGCATGGTTTCCACGTGGAAGCAATAATGGCATGTGCTCTGTCTTATAGCACGGATTAAGGAAGCCAATCGGGGGGGAATCTTGGCCTGCAGTGTTAAAAACAAAGGATTTCGATAGGAAGGGCACTCTCTTGTTTTCTTGGGAAAGGGTCGATTGGGAAACTTTTGTGCAAGTACTCCAGGGCTGGAAGTAGTTCTAGCACCTCACGTCCGAGTGGGTGGGAAGTGTATTGTTCTCACTAAGGCGTCCATTTGCATATCCATGGTTCGAATGGACATCTTCTTTTACCTGCATCCACTATGGCGGTATGGAACTCACCTATGGATCCCAATAATCGTATGTTGAATGAAAACTCAGGCCGCATTATGCCTCGATTATGTAAGCTGTAAGTCGGGGGATCCGTTTCCAGGACGGATCTCTTTGGGGCAGTTTTGAACCATGGAAGTGGTTCTAAGGTATGCATTTTTTTTATAACATCTCTGCTCTAGAGTATGCGATGACGTTACAGTAGACAAGTTCATTTGATGTAAACAGTTCTCATTTATTTCCTGCTAGCTTGTTTGTGTCTAGCTGTAGATCTAAAATGGATCCCAAGACCACCTTAGTGCCAGGCTTGCGTGTGATATGGACCCAATAGCGACTAAATGTTTTCCACCCGTAGTTTTGACTCCATACTGTTAATTCTTGATTTTATTATGTATGTATTTGCCAAGCCTGCGTGTGATGTGGACCTATGTGTGATGTGGATCCACTAGGGTCTGAATGCTTTCCAGCTAGAGTTTTATCTCTATGATGTTTAATTCTTAATTCCATGTATATGTTTTCCAAGGGAATACCTCCCAACCAGAAAGCCAAACAGATTTTGCTTCAGGAGAAGTGTTGGAGGGACTTGTATGCACTCTCATATTTAAAAATGTTGGGTTCAGTTTGTTTTCAACTCAGAATCCGCGCGCCCAAATTAAACCGTTTCCTAGGTGAACCGAGCTGTACTGTGGGAATCTGTATCGTAGGGATAACAAGTCATGTCCTTGAACCTTGTTTGCATTTCAGAAGACCCTTTTCAATTTTGTTTTGTTGGGAATCCATAATTGAATCTTGTGCCATTAATGAACATATAGAAGATTTGTGCAACCCACCACTAGGGTGTGGCTAAGGTAAGGAGATCATTCAATTACTTTTGTGTCTACTCTGTTATGATGGGGCATGAGGATATATCAATATGGGTGTGAGCATAAATCCAGCTCAGCTCGACTATATTAAAAAGAACATTGACATTTAAAGGATACGCAAACTCGAGAGGGCATATCTGATTCGGTAGTGCTACCTTTGAACGAGGGTTTTCCCCTTGGGATGCATGCTTAATACTTGATTTTGTTTTGTTCATATTTGTTGTAGTAGTATGAACTTTTGTAAACAGATATATGTTATCCCCTTTTGGGATACATTGATGACTCCACAGTCCATCATGTCCAACCCCCGAATTTGTTTGTGTACATTTGTGTGAGTTTTAATTTGGCTCTTTTTACTTGGGTTATATTGGGATCCAAGCACCAAAATGTATACAGTGGGATAGTATGAGAAGAATAAAAGGGAATCTATAATAAATGGAACCATGTAAAAGAGCCTGAATGTTCAAAAGATGTAGATATATAATGTAGCTATGGAAATCGTATATATAGTATGGAATTCGTAGGGTCTAACTCCATAGATCCTTGAATTACTTTCACAACTATACGTATTGCATTATAGATCCAAGTTGTATATTGTGAATATCTAGGGATGGAAGGGTCTGAGTCCATGGATCCACTGTCTTACGCTTACCTGGTCCATACACATGGATTTTTCAAAATATCATTCTAAAATATGTTTTCAGGTTTTGTATTTGTAACAGTCAAATCTGATTTTTTTACATCCCATGCCAAGGACACATTTGGGAAATAGTTAGAAACTCTTGGAGAGAATCTATGAGAATGACGTAAAAATGTGGCAGCATTGTTGCTACGAATTGTAACCTTTTAATGAACATAAATGTCACCGGATGTGACAGTTTTGGTGGACGTAACCCCAAGGTTGGGGTGAACCATGTACATCTTTGTTTGTCTTCTCTTTATGTGTCTAAATGTTTTTACTTTTCCCACGTTTTTTTTGTGTATCTATGTTAAATGAATGGAGGAATGTTTTACATGCCTTTGGTGTGATTGGAAGTGTTTTCTCAATATGGTTCTTTACTTAGAAAAATAATCAGTGAGTAATCTGTTCGATATTGTTAGTCGAAAATGGCAGTGTTTTCTCCAATAAGTATACGTCCTTTTGTCTTCCACAATAAGTATACATCTTATGTAGGAACTGAATTGTATATGTAATGCCATGTAATAATTAAAAGTATGTTACAATCATACAAACATATAAATCAAAGGAAAGTTATTACCCCATGCACAATGTTCGCTTTACATGTGTTTGAAGAATTACGGGAATGATGACTATTAAAAAAATGGTTAGCTCTTTAAAGTTTAGACAAGCCATCCTATGCTTAAGGTGATGATAGTAGATACCTCAAGGGTAGTTACTTAAGAGTCCCATTGTTTAAATTGCAAATCAATTATGCTGTAATATGGTTAAAACAACTGAAGTAGGTATTCAGATCCATATGAGTAATTCTCTACTGAAATCAAACCTTTCAACCACAAATCTTATGTTGTCATTAAGATTAGTATTTGCACCATAAATAAAGATGTATTATATCATAACTTCAAGGTAAGGCCTTCCTTGGAAAACCACTAATCTAAAGAAAGATGATAGTGCATGAAAACTCTTCCATAGCATTAGGACTTATGTATATGTGTGTCTTAAGTCATGAGAGGATTACTTAATCATATGTATATTGGAAGGCATAGTAAGCTTGATCGGTTTATGTTATAAACATCGATCTCGACAAGTGGATTTCAATTTGCATGTTTGGTTTTTTTATAGAGGAGAATGGATATTTTGAATTTGTCAAAGGATTGTTTTTACAATATGTGTAGTTTGACATTTTGATTGAACATGCTTCATTGAAACGACTTTTAAAATCTGCCTCTAACGAGACAAACTCATTTTGAAGCAACAACGAAATATGAGTCTTACACTTTTCACACATAACTGCTTTGGGGTATGAGGGGTACATTACATTTAACATGACTTGTGAACTATGTATCCCCAAGAATTGGAAATGGGAAATGACAAGTGTGATGAATATGGTTGTCATTGATGACAACACATTAATGACAAAGCTTATTTGACAAGGAAAATGAAAGACAAAGCATGACATGGAAAAGGACAAAGACAAGAACATGGCAATGGAAAAATATTTGGCATCTTGGGCTTTAGAGCCATTGGAACACTTAGTGTGGCAAATGACCCAGTATGTGGTCATTTGGGTATGATGTGGCTCATAGGTATATGAAGGACCTTGACATTATATATGATGACCACATTGCTTATGGTATCTTGTACCATGAATAATTTATGGTTGTGTCTTAGAAACTTGGGTCTTGGAACCCACTCATGATGATTTTTTTTAAATATGATGTGGCTCTTGTCCATGTAAACTAATGAGCCCTTGATGTGGTACTAAGAATGTTGAATAAGCCCATAAGATGTCATGGAGTCCGTAAAATAATTGAAGTTGAAGTTGAAGCTTTTGCATAATGAAAAATCCCTAGTTACATTGAACAAGTCCCTACAGGGTTGGCTTGTTGATGAAGTGCATGATGAGATAAGAATCCGTACTTGTAAATAGCAAAGAAGAACCTAAAATAATGAGAAGTGCATATTCATTTAAACCTTAAGAAAGTTGCATTATAGCCATGAGAATCATGACAAGTCAGCTATGTCAGAGGTTAAAATAAAAATGAAAACGATTATTTTTAACAGGTCGGCTAGCCAGTAAAATTGAGGTTTAAGATGCCAGCTAGGCAATTTTTATAAGGAAAACTACTATGAATAAGAGCTAATGCTCTCATACCTCAGTGTGAAATTCGGATGTGTGAAAAAGCTCTGATTTTTGGACTATTTACTGAGGCACAAGCAGGTCATTGTCGAAGAATTTCTTTGGGATGATAAAACACAGTTGACAGAGATTTTTTGAAGTTTTATTTCTGAATTTTTTTGGGCTATATGACAGCTCTAAAACTTGGGTAAAACAATTCACTATGGTAGTCGCTATTGAAAGTTATGAAATTCTTGACGCTAAGGAAGGGGACACACTATTAGGAAATACATCTAGTGTACAAACTAATATTCTGTAGTTTATTTGAGGGTACAAACCATTTCTATATATTATCACCATTCATCATAGTTTTCTATCTATTGAAGAACAACAAACTAAAAATACTTGTGATTAGAGAACTGACAATACTTGTGTTTACAGTACTAAAAATGCAAACTTAAGGCAAGTATTATAGCAGAATTTATCTCTATTTTTTGGAAGCCAAAGGTATAATAGGGCTCATCCCTTAGGAGGGAATTCACAACAGCATATTAGAGCCATAGGAGAGCTACAGTATATGGTTGACAAGGTAACACAAATTCTGATCGATGTATGACTTGTTGATTTATTTGTAACTTTGGAATGTATTCACTTGTATATCTTATGTATTGTACCCCCATGTTTATATTGGGAAGTATCTATAATGTAATTGAGTCATTTCATGCCCCAATGTTCCTATCGGGAGAATCAATAATGTAAACAACTCATATACATTCATATAGGTTAACCCTCCATTGTAAGTCATGGCAATAGTCCCCACAATTGAGTTAAGGTTAACCCTCCTTATTGATCGGAGGGCCAAGTCCCCACAGTTGTGGGGCACTAGGGTTATTATACTCTCCAAGGGAAGTCATCCTTGGTAAGTAATTTTCAAGTGAGGCTGACTTTTTGGAGTGGACATTAAGTGAACGAAAGAATATAAATAGAGAGTGAGCCTCTGTATTTATCACACACACTCACTCACTGGGGTGCATGAGTGAGAGAGAGAATAGCTATTGGAGATCATCTTTTCTATCTTTTGGTTTTACTACTGCTATTGGTACTCATTCTATATCTTAGGAAGCTATGGGGTTTTCTCCTTTATGGTTTCCTTGAGGAAAATTATTTTTGTCTCTTGTCTCTTGTGATTATTGTTGTGCATGTTATTCTCTGAGATAAGATCCTAAGATCATATTGCTTAAAAGATAAAAATCTAACATGCTATCAGAGCTAGCCTCAAAAAGAAGACATTGTACAGCTATAGAATCTAGGGCTTCTTACTTTTTGGGTCTCTCTCCACAATCCATCAGAACAAGTAGGCTAGGATGAATCCCCATTGAAGGGTGCATCTTTCTATTGAAGTAGAATTTGATTCGAGGCATTTTCAATTTTTGCTACGAGAAATTAGGGCTTCTTACAAAAGAGTAATTTTTCAGTGAGCCTGGCATAGGATTACTCTCCTCATCAAAATCGAATTTTACATACCTATTTCAATATTTTTGGTTGGGTGAAACTCTTAAAAATTCAAACCCTAGTTTGAGTGTGAGCCTAAAAAAACCCTAAAATACTAAAACTAGTAGTTTTTGTACATTTGCTCTATCTCAGAATTGAAGAAGTATCAGGGGCCGAAATTTTCACAGACCAAAGATAAAAGCCTGATTTACCCTATGTAAACATTTCAGACTCATATTTTCTATATTTTGGGAGATATGATTCCTCCCAATCAGGGTTCCATCCTCTCCCAAGATTCCTCCCCAAATAGGACACCTAGGGATAATTGCTATATCTCGGGCGACGAAGGTCCAAATGAAATTTCTCAAGATGTTACAGAAAGGGAATAGAATTTAATTTATGTGGTAAAATTTTTAGATATAGAAGACATAAAAGTGACACATGGAAATCCATACAACTTTGCTATGTTGAACAATCCTGAAACAAGTCACCTTGGAAAAACACTCCTAAGTCCCAATTGGTGAAACCAATTCTTGTAAAACCCATGGTGATGGAAAGAAGATAATTTTTTTTACCTTAGTATGAAATTTCAGACATAGAGGAACTGTAATTTCAGAGATACTGCTGAAACAGTATTAGACATTTTTGCAGAAGAAATTGGTAAACTAGGGCTTCCTATTCCGGGCGCTTCCCTCCACTGTTTTCAGAAAAGGAGTACATTGGACAAATCTCCTTGAAGAGTTCTATATTTCTATCCAATCATATCTAAAATATTCCATGTTTTTAAAATTAAGGTTTCTATGACAAACCCTAGGTCACCCAGATCCGGAACGAGGATGGACACCTCAAATCGATAAGATCCAATATGTTTCTATTTACATTTGAGGTTCTCATTTCAAAATGACTAATCACACCAAATTGATGACAAGCTTGGTGAGACTGACAACTTCCAAGCATGGAAGTATAGGATCTCACTAGTTCTTGAAGGAAATGAATTGGACACCTACATAATTAGAGAGCTTCCAATTCCAGAGGGAGATGAGGCTAAAGCCTTACACAAGAAGAACTTGGTCAAGGCCAATAAGATCATTGTTGATTCAATCAAGGATCACCTTATACCACAGGTGTATTATCTAAAGACACCTAAAAAGATGTTTGATTCCTTGACCAAGCTATTTGAAGGGAAGAACATAAATGAGAAGATGACTTTAAGAAACCAATTGAAGAATGTGAAGATACAGAATGCAGAGACCATACAATCATACTTTACAAGGGCCTCTCAAATCAAAGAACAACTTGTAATAGTAGAAGAAGAGGTGGTGAATGCAGAAGTTATGATAACTACCTTGAATGGCCTCCCAGGATCATGGGATTCATTCATTTGAGGAATGTGTGCCAAAAGTATGTGATTACTTTCAGCAGAAACTAGGAAGAATAAGAAGCTTGACTCATAACAAGAGAAGAGAAGATGGGAGCAACTAAATATCAAGCTCTCACCATGCAAAGAAGATCCATCAAGCTATGAGGAATACAAAGGACTCAACTTTTGAAGAACCTTTTATCCATATTAGCATTTGTATAAGAATGATGAATGAAGAAGATGATTAAGTGGACGTGTCATGTACCCTTCATACCTCAAAGCGGTTATGTGTGAAGAGTGTAAAATTTATACTTCATTGTTACTGCAAAAGAGTCTATCCCGTTAGTGGTAGATTTTAAAAGTCATTTCAATGAAGCATGTTAAATAAAAAATGTCAACTACACGTATTGTAAAATGATCCTTTGACAATTCGAAATTCATTCTCCTCTATAAAAATCCAAACATGCAATTTCCACCGACCTTGTCGAGGTCGATGTTTATAACATAAACCAAGCAAGCTTGTTTTTCCTTCGAAAATACATATGATTTAGTAGACTTAAGACACACATTTACATAAGTCCTAAAGCTAAGGAAAAGTCTTTTATACATTAACATCTCTCTTTAGATCAGTTGTCTTCCAAGGTCTTACCTTGTAATATAACACCTCCCCATTTATGGTGCAAATACAAAACAACATGACCTTGCGGTTGAAAGGTTTGATCACAATAAGGAATTATTTATATCTACCACTTGAAAAAATACCTTAGATACTTTAATCATAATTCAGCATAATGGTCTTGTGACTAGCAAAAGGGACCCACTCATTTCGATCATTGACCTTTACCTGAGGTATCTACTATCATCACCTTCAGCAAAAAGAGGTTTTATTTAAACTTTGAGGACTAACCATTTACGAACACCAATAAAACATAAGAGACAATATTCCTCCTCAAAGCACATCATTATTGTAGCAAACAAGTAAATCCTCAAATGCATATAGCGTGAAAATTGTCTGTCTGTAGAATGGTAACACAGTTTAATGCTTACATGGCATTACATTTTCATGTATAAAAAATAAGAGCTTAAGACCCTACATAGGCAAAGAGGGTGTATTTTAAGTCTAGTGCTTCCCTTCATCTTTTATGCATATCCATCATTCAATCATTTAAAAACATTATTTAACGAGAGCTTATACGGATTAGTACCCATAAAATCACCATATGAGAAAGCGAAAATTTAAAACAAACAGACGCACACATAGAGAGACACCAAAAGTACGTGGTTCACCCCAAACTCGGGGTTACGTCCACCAATCTGTTGCATCATGTAAATTATTTTCAAAAGACTGGTTACAATCCAGGACAACTCTGTTGCCTGCACATCTTTGGTTTACATTGCAAGAACTCCTCACGGAGTATTCCTTTATCCTTACCACTGGGTTCAATGAACAGTTTTTTTTCCAAAACATAAAGACACATCACAGTCTTTATATCTATGTTCAAAATATCAGGACAATCACAGTCCTTTATCATTAAGACAAAACACAGTATTTCTATATCTATGCTCAATATCATTAAATATCTATGTTCATTATCAGTAAGATAAATAGCGGTCTATGTTTATCCTCATTAAGACAAAACCCAGCCTCTATGATCAGTATCAGCAAGGCAATTTCTAGTCTATGTTTATTCTCAATAAGAGAAATCGCAGCCTCATATCTACGATCATTATGAGCAAGGAAAAAATGTAGTCTATCTTTATTCTACTTAAGACAATTCCCAATCTACGATTACTCTTATTAAGATATATTAACAGCAATACCAATCGCCGTCCATCTTTTATTCCCATTAGGATGAGTCGCAACCACATACCTATGATTAATAACAGCAATACCAATAGTCGTCTATATCTATTATCATTAAATTAAATCGCAGTCTCATACCTATGATTATTAACATCAAACAAATTGCAGTCTTGTTTATTCTTCTTAAGACAATTCCCAGTCTAAGTTTACTCTCCTTAAGACATATTAACAGCAATACCAATCGCCGTCCATGTTTTATTCCCATTAAGATGAGTCGTAGCCACATACCTATGATTAATAATAGCAATACCAATAGCCGTCTATATCTATTATCATTAAAATAAATCGCAGTCTCATACCTACGATTATTAACAGCAATACCAATCGTCGTCCATGTTTATTATCATTAATATATATATATATATATGTTTATCACCAGCAAGACAAATCGCATTATTGAGCCTGCTTGAACCTATGTTCAAATAAACAAGACAACACAGGTACCTTTTATCTTTCAGTGCAGAGACTAAGAATACAGGAAATGGTATCAGTCTTCCTTTCCCCACCCAATTGTCCACCTTTATGTTATGTTTAATGTAAGGATCTCCGATTTAGAAAAAGGAAAAACACATACCTTTCGTTTTAAGAATAGAACTGGTATTCTTCCCTCACTCTCAATGTAGCGTCCCTGCAATGAGGATTCACTGCTCCTGGCCAATCCTTCCTTTAAATATATATAGCATATAGATTTAACAAACGGATTTCGTTCTTCCTTGTCAAGTCGGAGAGTCCCTCTCCCTTAATTCTCACAGTAATCCCTCAACAAGCTGCAGAACAGTGCCTAAGAGGAGTTCTCATCTTCCTCCTCCGTATCTCTCAGAGGTTCTTCTCCATAAAGCAGCATAAATCATTTTCCCCAAAAGCAAACAGCCAGCAGAGTACTTTCCTCCTGAAGAATGGAGAGAGTCGCCCCCCCTTCACCTCGTGTCTCCTGACTTAAAAAAACATCCTCAAAGAAAATGGCTATCCTGCATGTTGCACAGAGTTCCCTCGAATTTAGGCAGTAATGCTGCCGTTACCTTTTAATGAGGTCGGCCTTTTCGAAATATTTCATAATCCCAAGACCATAGGAAGCATGCAGCCGCATAAAATTCCAGAATGCCGAAACTGTTGGAAATGAATTGAATACCCATGCCGGAGCAGCGCACTCAATTCGTCTCTCATAGAGCAGAGAAAATTGATTTTCTCTCATATGGATGAGCAGAGCAATTAATTTTGTTGCTGTCATGCCAAACAAATGCAGAATGCTGCAAAGCTTGCTATTATGGGTGTAATAGACATTAACATTGTAGTTATTTAGCTGGTTTTTCTCCTTAATTTCGCTGTTGAGTAATTAACGACAGGAATTCATTTTTCTTGTTTACCAAAGACCTTTTTTTTGTCGGTTCTAACTTCACAATTAATTCTTCAGCACCATTATGAAACACGCTATAATGGCGTACAAGAATTTTGCTTATTATACCTACCCACATAGGCGTTTCCCGTCAGCTTTTAATAAGCAGGTATATAAAAGAAATGATATGCTAAACATATGTGCGACCAGCATAGCGTGAGTCTAATTGCATTATCCTAAGTCTTAAAGCATGGTATATCGCCATTTTTAGGCAAAGTATGCTCATATAGATATAATATACATGCATAACATAATGCTGTATATTCTTCATATATACTTATATATATGCAGATCGTTTCTTTACTTATAATGCTCATATATATATATAGATATAATATGCATGCATAACATAATGCTGTATATCCTTCATATACCCTTTTACCTGAAGTTGATTAAGTCGCTTGGAGGTTTTCCCTTTGTTTATTTTTTTTCTTTTTGTTAAATTTTATAACTAATTGGCCTTTTTGTGTTGAAGTCAAAAAAGGAGGTAAACCTCCTCCTTCGCGCTGCGATCTAGCTAAGCGCTAGACTAGGGTAGTTTAATTTGGGCTGATTACGGCAATAAATAGGAAATCCCTAAGCTTACTCCTTTGCCTTCATAGGCTCAATTTTCCCATCATTAAGCTGCGAACAGACCCTAAGCCTACAACTTGGATTTTCGACTATATTGATTTTATCATTTTTCTTCTGGCGGGGCCTTGGCCTTGAGCTCCTCACCAGAAGAATGAGTACATCTTACATTCAGAAACCCGAATTTCTTCGGGTGTATAAGAGGGACATTACATCCTCTTCCCCTAAAACTAACACCGTCCTCGATGTTTTTGTCCTTCGACCAATTCCCTCGTATCCTAAGTCATATTTTCTTCTTTTCATCTCTTTATTCTGAACCCTGGAGATCCTTTGGTACTTCTCACGTCCCCATCATTCAAGACCTGCAATTACCTGCACAAGGTTCGAGTCTAGCCAAAAATTTTCTCAGCAATTGATGTTCAAAATTGTAATTCAATTAAACATATGCCATGATATCCAATCATTTTCATAATGCAAATAAAACATGGTTACTACCCTTTTCCATTGGCTTTATCTCCAACATTTGGTCAATTAGGTCGTCCTCTTCCTGAGGAACCATTTTTCACCTTAATCACTGTAACAGTCTTTTGGAAAGGTCATTTAACATGTTTTTTATGCTCGTTATGTTTTTCCAAACTCCCTTTGAGTTTCTTTTTCCTTTTCTGGTGTGGACTTACAATAATTCTGAGGTTACTCTCCTCAGTGACATCAAACAGCGTCCTGTCTTTCCATATGTCCAAATTTTTTCCTAGGTCTTTTGCCACACCCCATGCCTAACACCAATGTGCTCACGCGGCAATCGCTTGCCTAACACCATTGTGCTCCTGCAGCATGTATTCCTAACACCAGTGTGCTCACGCAGCAATCACTTGCCTAACACCACTGTGCTCCTGCAGCATGTACGCCTAACACCAGTGTGCTCACGCAGCAATCACTTGCCTAACACCACTGTGCTCCTGCAGCATGTATGCCTAACAGCAGTGTGCTCACGCGGAAATCACTTGCCTAACACCACTGTGCTCCTGCAGCATGTATGCCTAACACCGGTGTGCTCACACGGCAATCACTTGCCTAACACCACTGTACTCCCGCAGCATCCAAATTTTCCTTGTTCATATTTGTACAATTTTTAACTTTGATTATTGCAACGCGCACTCTAGGGTGCTTTCATGACTTTATTGTCATTGTATCGGTTCATGAATCAACTACACAGCAAGTCAAAGCATTCATTGACAACCCAAAATTTCAATAATCAATTATCATAATTTGTATCAATTTTTAATCGTCATTCACAAGTTACACATACTTGTAAAACAAAACAAGATAATTACTCCTTACTCCTTTTCTGAGTGAATGAGCGTAACTTACATACATAGGCAGATTTATATACCATAATGTACTTCGATGTAGCAATGGTCATAATCCTGGTGAAGCTTGCAATGTTAGTATGCAACAACATCATCAACAGTTAGCCCCTTTTTATAAAAACACTCGAAGTTCAACAATTATATTAAGTAAAACAATACCCATACTTAACCTCCTTATCTATGGCAACAAATATTTCCTAACGGTTGGCTCCAACCGTTAATGTTCCTGGCCTATCCTGCCATGTTAGCATATCACATTATACAACATTCATCAACTTATTTATCAATATCAAATCCATATCAGCTCTTAAGATGCCCATCTTAACATCACCCAAGCAACAACAATGTTCCCAAATTCTTAATGGTTTCATTCACAAGACTACCAACAAGATCTTTTAATCTAGTGCTAGAATTCAATTCTAGGGTTCTTGCTAGAATCTAAAATAGACATATGATAGCAATAAAATGGTCTATATTTGCTTAGCATATCAATACCCAAAAATAAAAAAATTCCATCCATGGGCTAATCAAAACATAGGATAGTTTAAGATCAAAACTCAAATCTAAGCAACAAGGAACCAATTCCAGAATGTTCACTAATAAGAGCATGACTCTAAGAATTCATTTTCTTAATTATGAAGCTGGTACAAAAACATTTCAATATGCACAACATCATTCACTAATATCCAAAATGTCCCTAGCAAGATCAACATAGATCAAGAAGTACATTCGCTAATATGTCTCTTTAAGGATTTTCAATGCTCAATCCAACAATGTCAGGATTCAAAAGAGATACTCTGGGACTTGCATTTATATTTGTCACTATAATGAACAAACAATAGGTTTTTAATACACAAAACTTCAATACCTCTATTACCGGATTTACTACCTCAAAAATCATCATCAACTTTCAATCCTCCATTTTCTACTGTGAGTCAAACATTCTTTACTCATTACATCAGATCTTTAATGTTCAATTCACCAGGAAGGAGACTAAATGCCAAAGAAAACTCTCCAAGAATTAGATTCCAAATTAATACAATTTCAGTAACAGGTTCAGAGTTGATACATGATTAAATTTGGAAGCCAACTACGGATTTTGATCTCCATGCTCAACCACACGGTCAATGGTTTACATATATCAGTAGCAATTCAAAAATGTTATCCAGCAAATTTTCAATGGGCAATAAACTCAGATGTGAAACAAATGATACAAATGTTGAATGCAAAGTTGTTGGAGGATTTACGGCATTCATTTTCAATACGCGATGATTTAGATAACAAAAGCAATTCTTCAATAGTGCTAATGCCCAGGAATTACAAAGGAAACAACCTTCCAAAAAATAAACCTAGTTCAGAGGTGTGACATGGTTGTCATCAAACACCCAACATGTTATGATGAGTAGATCATCCATATGCCTTTGTGGAATTTATTTGTTCATGGTTTCGTACGCAACCCCAAGTGTAAAGCGGTGCTTCAATGTTAGTATTCCTAACATTTATTTAATAAAGTTTGTACTTGTATAGACTTGACAGTACAACATATGCTTTTAGCATTGCTTAACTGATGCTTAAATTTTTTTACTATGTGTGATAGTTTTGCGGCTAATCTCATACAGTTACTCCTAAGCAATCATCTTATCAGGTTTCCATTTTAACAGCTTCCTTGCTATCCTCAAGGGACTCAGGTGAGTTATGTATGTAGGTTATGTATCTATAATCTGTAATCCCCAACCTGATACCTCTACATCTTGGAGTATATTCTGATGAGCCACTTACCTTTACAATTAATGAACCCCTAATCAAGTAGGGAATACTTACAATCAATATTCAATCAGCATTAGCTCTTTAGGAAATTAGGTAATCCTTTGAATGCTATTTCCTAACAACATTATTTACTATGTAACCTACACATATCAGTTCAGTTACAACCAATTCAACTATGAATTTCAAATCCCACATTACTATTTTAATAGGAACCACTATAGAACTTTTGATGACCATGAGTTTGACCAAGAAGATTTCTATACCTATTTCAAGTCTATTGGGCCAACCCGAATAGAGACAAAGCAATCGTCTTAGCTAGTTGTAAACATATTCGTACGTCATCAAGGGAATAACGAGATACCTATGTACTTACATGCTTGGGTCTCACATTGAGCTGTCAAGGTATTGGGTCATCTTTGTTGTGAATTTTCGGGCCAATGTTCCCGCCTCCCCTGCACAACTCCAAGGTCAGTAAACATGTAGTTCCAAAATAAAACATGTAGGAGCGTTTTGAGCCCAATTAGGCCCAAGTGTTTCAACTCCGGATCTGATACTATATGTCATGTACCCTTCATACCTCAAAGTGGTTATGTGTGAAGAGTGTAAAATTTATACTTCATTATTACTGCAAAAGAGTCTATCCCGTTAGTGGCAGATTTTAAAAGTCATTTCAATGAAGCATGTTAAATCAAAAATGTCAACTACACATATTGTAAAATGATCCTTTGACAATTCGAAATTCATTCTCCTCTATAAAAATCCAAACATGCAATTTGCACCCACCTTGTCAAGGTCGATGTTTATAACATAAACCAAACAAGCTTGTTTTGCCTTCCAAAATACATATGATTTAGTAGACTTAAGACACACATTTACATAAGTCCTAAAGCTAAGGCAGAGTCTTTTATACATTAACATCTCTCTTTAGATCAGTTGTCTTCCAAGGCCTTACCTTGTAATATAACACCTCCCCATTTATGGCGCAAATACAAAACAACATGACCTTGTGGTTGAAAGGTTTGATCACAATAAGGAACCATTTATATCTACCACTTGAAAACCTACCCTAGATATTTTAATCATAATTCAGCAGAATGGTCTTGTGACTAGGAAAAGGGACCCATTCATTTCGATCATTGACCTTTACCTGAGGTATCTACTATCATCACCTTCAGCAAAAACAGGTTTTGTTTAAACTTTAAGGACTAACCATTTACGAACACCAATAAAACATAAGAGACAATATTCCTCCTCAAAGCACATCATTATTGTAGCAAACAAGTAAATCCTCAAATGCATATAGCGTGAAAATTGTCTGTCTGTAGAATGGTAACACAGTTTAATGCTTGCATGGCATTACATTTTCATGTATCTAAATCAGAGCTTAAAACCCTACATAGGCAAAGAGGGTGTATTTTAAGTCTAGTGCTTCCCTTCATTTTTTATGCATATCCATCATTCAATCATTTAAAAACATTATTTAACGAGAGCTTATACAGATTGGTACCCATAAAATCACCGTAAGAGAAAGCGAAAATATAAAACAAATAGACGCACACATAAGGAGACACCAAACGTACGTGGTTCACCCCAAACTCGGCGTTACATCCACCAATCTGTTGCATCATGTAAATTATTTTCAAAAGGCTGGTTACAATCCAGGACAACTCTGTTGCCTGCACATCTTTGGTTTACATTGCAATAACTCCTCACAGAGTATTCCTTTATCCTTACCACTGGGTTCAATGAACAACTTTTTTTCCAAAACATAAAGACACATCACAGTCTTTATATCTATGTTCAAAATATCAGGACAATCACAGTCCTTTATCATTAAGGAAAAACGTAGTCTTTCTATATCTATGCTCAATATCATTAAATATCTATGTTCATTATCAGTAAGATAAATAGCAGTCTATGTTTATCCTCATTAAGACAAAACGCAGCCTCTATGATCAGTATCAGCAAGGCAATTTCCATTCTATGTTTATTCTCAATAAGACAGATCGCAGCCTCATATCCACGATCATTATGAGCAAGGCAAAAATGCAGTCGATGTTTATTCTACTTAAGACAATTCCCAATCTACAATTACTCTTATTAAGATATATTAACAGCAATTCCAATCGCCTTCTATGTTCATTCTAATTAAGATGAGTCGCGGCCTCATACCTATGATTAATAACAGCAATACCAATAGTCGTCTATATTTATTATCATTAAAATAAATCGCAGTCTCATACCTACGATTATTAACAGCAATACCAATCGTCGTCCATGTTTTATTCCCATTAATATGAGTCACAGCCACAGACCTATGATTAATAACAGCAATACCAATAGCCGTCTATATCTATTATCATTAAAGTAAATCGCAGTCTCATACCTATGATTATTAATAGCAAACAAATTGCAGTCTTGTTTATTCTTCTTAAGACAATTCCGAGTCTAAGTTTACTCTCCTTAAGACATATTAATAGCAATACCAATTGCCGTCCATGTTTTATTCCCATTAAGATGAGTCGCAGCCACATACCTATGATTAATAACAGCAATACCAATAGCCGTCTATATCTA
>LPNX010943927.1:1740-25432 GCA_001517045.1 Pseudotsuga menziesii
AGATTTTGTGTTTTCATTGTAACATTGATGATTGGAGCTACATTTCCTTGATGCAAGTTATTTTTTAAGGATTGATATGTTTTTATATTTAACTATTGCATTGCATCTTTCCTGCTTGTGATAGGAAGTGAAGCTAGAATCTAGAGAAGCTAGGACCTATCTCTTCACATAGATAGTTTCCTAGTATTAAATGATAAACAATATAACAAGAATTATGCTAAGAAATAATGGGCTCATTCAAGTACATGAAACTATGTTAATGTATACCTCTAATATCTTGGAAATTTTATATGGTTTGCTTACTTCTTGTGCTTGAATTATTTTTCCAACTTTAGAATTTTGGGTTTATTTTGGTTAAATATTTTGTTAGTCCCTTGAATGCTTTTATTTCTCAATTGATGCTTGGCTTAACCCTTTTTTGTAGCTTTATTGGTTTCATTTTATTAACGTTGATTCAAGGGTTTGAGGAAATATGTTTTTATTTCCTTTCACTTACATGAACTAGGAATCTTCACTTTTTAGAATCTACTATACTTATATTATACTTTCTACTAAAATACTTATCTCTATTTGGAAAGGGAAATGACCTATGTATAGCCAAGTGAAGTGAAAAATGGTCTTTGCACTAGGTTCCTACGCATTAGTTGTAAGAAACCAATTGGCATGAGACCAACATTACTCTATTGCAATTGGCATAAGTTTCATATTCCATGGCTTAAAATTGTTATTAAAGCCCCTTTTCATGTTTTGTGAATATCGAATGGAAATGAAAAAATATATTCCTAGCCTTGATTAAATAACAAACTANTAGCCTTGATTAAATAACAAACTATGTTATTAATAAGTTCCAGATGCCATTGAAGCTAGCACAACATATTATGATAAGAAAAAGTATCAACAGAGGTTGGAAAATATCTCAAGANCTATTAATAAGTTCCAGATGCCATTGAAGCTAGCACAACATATTATGATAAGAAAAAGTATCAATAGAGGTTGGAAAATATCTCAAGATTTGTTGTTCTTAAGGTTTTGCAGTTTTCCTAACATCTCATCGAGTCTGAGGGTAGGCATGTTTTTTTTTGTACATATTGTTAGTTGTGGAGCCCGATATTCCAAATTCAGAGATGTTATTCTTCAGTTGTGTTTGTACCCTAGTTTTACTATACACATGTCCCAACTGGGGGGTGTGTGGCGACATAATCCCCCATAGGGCATCCATGGGAGCCCATCCCCCCCATCTGAGGAGTCCTAGGACCAGCGGTCCCTCGGAGGGGGTTCAAAGGCAGCAACCCCAAGAAAGGGGGTTCAAGGGAAACACCCCGAAATAAAAATTTTGGGACCTTTAATGGCCAACAGGTTGTGGACCCATGGTATTGGGTGACCCATAGTATTTTCCCATGGTAATTCCCCTATAAAAGGAAAGCATTGTAATATGACTATGTATTGTATTGTAGCATTGTAAACAAACTTTGAGATTGTGTGAGAGAGACTATGAGAATGTGAAGAGGAAGTGTAGCGGGGTTGTTGCAGGTTGTATCATTTCATTTTGTTGGATGGTATAATAATAAAGGACTGACTATTTATGTGTGTTTGTATCCCATCTTGGGTGAATCACATTATATTTGTGTCTCTATTGTAATTTTTTTAATATTTGCATCTTGTTTAATTGTTTAATTGTTATTGCTCTGCGATCATGTTTTCTAACACATATAAAATGTATAATAAGTTCTTTTCCTTTTTTATCCCAACTAGTTTCTCTTCTAAATGGTTGAAAGAATAAGTGATCTAATTCCTCACATAAGACTTAAATCCTTCAAACTTAATTCTCATGTTCCTTGAATCTTCCACCATTCAATAGTATCCTTGTTTTTATGCCTATCTTTCAGAGTTCCATATGGGCCAAGCACACCTTACCCACATGAATTTTGTGCAACTGAGCAATGCATGATGCCTCTTTTGTAGAATCATAAATATTCATAAGCATTAAGCATTTATTTCACTACCTCTCTATCTTGTACATGAGGGCCTCCTATATGTTCAGATGATCATACCATTTTGGAATAATGGCATTTGTTTCCATCTCAAGTGGCTTATTCAATTTATTTCATTATATGTACAATGTTTTCAATAGTGTCTACAAGGTAGATACTCTTATTTGAAAATGGGTTGTCTCTGTCCACATGATAAAGTCTTTCACATATAGGTTCTACTAATTCAACAACAAATTGAATCCCTATTGAAAATTGATCATCCAATATCATATGTTTTGTAACCTTAATGATTGTTTAATGTAGATTGCTTTTAGGCTTCCCACATCTTATTAAAAGTCATGAAAGGTAAATACCCCCTTCCAGACCATTAGGATTTGAACAAAAGTGTAATAAGAGACCATTATTGTATCAATTAGTTTAAGTAACTCCTTTGGAAAAATTGGGTTGAATTTCTTTTGAATGGTGGTGGTTAAATTTGAAATTTGTGCTTCAAAAGTAAGATTGCAGTGACTCGGGATGCATGCAATACTCCATGCATATATATGTGATTCTCCATATGGATGGGATCCTTGTATTTCTAATACCCCACCTTCTCATTGAGTCAAAGTTGTTACCCAAACCCAACGGGAATAACTTCCAAAATCCTTCGGCCTCTATCCTCCAGACTGATCTATCTTATTTATTTATACCTATGCCCTTGGTGCATCTCTACGCTTTGTCACTGATCTATACATACTAGCTGACTGTGTACTCTGTTGCTATCCACCTACACTGAAAGGCATCAAGGCATCAATATCCAATAATATACCTTTGAAGTACTTCTTGTAGGGTACAAGGCATCAATATCCAAACTTTATCATATGGATGGGATCCTTGTATTTCTAATATCTATATTGAATATTGGACTTGAACATTCTAAGCTTTAATTTGTACTTTGTAACTTTATTTTGATTTGAGTTACAAATAACAGGTCTTGGTCAATTTCCTTAGCAATGATAGTTTCCAAATAGTGCAGTCCTCATCATATTTAGGTTGGTGCTGAATAATAGAATCATAAATCATTCTCTCTTTTTTCATTGTTATTTCCCACAGTTGTAGCAGTAAAAAGGACTATGCTTCGTCTAGTAGATTCGACCTACTAAAGCACTCCCTCAAAATATCTATGTCTTCCTTTCAAATTTTCAAGTTTATGCTCCCAATAAGACTCGTTACACATCATTAGTATTGGTGCAAAGACATTAATGTTTTATGCATGCATTTCCTTAACTAATTATTTCTCTTATGGTGATAATTCCACTTATAATGCAGTCTCCTTTAGTACGGCTCCAGTATTAAGTTACTTAAATTTACATGTTCATTGGAATCAATACCTTTTCTCACGTACTTCATAAAGAATATACTATGCCTCCTTAGTTTTAGATTCGACCCCCCTGCTCTTACACAATGCATCAACATCTAAATATCTTCCTCTTGCAAGTGCAAAATTTTCATATATATATATATATATATATGTATTTATATTTATTTAGTTTTACAGAAACAATAGAAAGGGGTAGTATTGAACACGCTATGCACAGCCATACATTACAAAATAAGCGGTAACTGAGAGTTCTTGCTGTTCAAAAAAGGAAAAACCAAAATTGGTCCAGAAGGGAGACCAAAGAACTCCACATGGAGTCTTTACATAGACTCTATGCACTGAGGTAGTATATACCCCGATAAACTGTTGGTTAAGGAACAAACAGAAAAACATAAACTAAGAAAACCATTTAAAATTTTCCTGGGGGATTCATTGGCTGAACTACCAACTCCTCCTCCATGGGCTCGGCTGCTACAAGAGCTTCGTGAGCCTGTCTTCCTTGGTTCATGCTAACCAAACGCCAAAGGTCTTCTTGGATTTTGTCCACCTTGCCCATGATTTCCTTGAGGTTCATCTCTGTTTCATCAATCCTGGAAGCATGGTTGCTTATCTCGTAAGAGGTGTAACTGACCACCTACCCCATATTCTTTACTTCTTGAGCAATTTCCTTGTTATCCATGATACCAATAGCCATCATTTCATACAAACGCCTGAGGTTTTTCTTCAAGTTTGCAATCCCTGCATTCTCATTTGTTGGGTAGATATTGTCTTGCCTAGGAATGTGAGTGTCAAGAGCTATTCTAGAGAAGCTATGATGGAGATTTTGAACTGCACCTTCCAAATCTTGGCCCTAAAGTCCACAGTAAAACTCACTAAGAACCGAGTTAAAGATGTTAACTTCCCATGGGAGAGAGTCACAGTCTTTATTGCTTCTATAGGAAAGAGTGCCAACTACTCCTTCCTTTCACCCAGAGAAATTACATCCAAGAACCAAGTTACTACCAGCTATAAAAAAATCATCTACAGGAAGGAAACCAGAACTCAAATGTCACAGAGGACCGCTGGCATGGGGAGAGAAGTAACAAGAGAAGAAAGCAGCGAGAGCCAACCTTTCTTTAACAAAAACCCTAGTAACAGGTAGAGACTCCCATAGAATCTCCTGCAAAACACCCTTTTCTACGCCTGTAATAACATCCAGTAGAGTCCTCTCCAGCGAAAATGTAGAGCGAGTGAAGATCAAACCACTATCCAAAGAAAATTGAGGGTGAGAAAGGATTATGGAGGAAGCCATATTGCGAGGATTGAGAGGACCTGGAGCGTGCAAAATGAAGCAGCATTTACGCTGGAGGAGATGGGAGTTAAGGATGTTGAGGATCGAGGAGAGTGGGAACCATGCGGCATCAGCAAGGGAGACGGTAGGACGACGTGATAATTCGCTGGAGCCTTCACTTAATACCATGGTGATGAGATCAATGCAATGTGGGTTAAGGCCATTAAGCCATAGATTCATTAGGGCATGGGCTTGGGGGGGGTGTCTAACCCATTAAGTTGAAAATTCCCTTGGGGTAGCGAGGCCCCCACATTTGACAAGGCATCAGCTGTGACATTATTTGAGTGAAGGATATGGTAGAACTCATAGTGTGTAGATAGGAGAGGGATAATTTTTTCATACAACCGACGACACTTTATAGAGCTAGTGGTGTATCCATTGAGCATTTTATATATGACATGTCTAGAGTCTCCAAATATCGCAACCCTGCAGATATCAGTGTTGGCTAGAGTTTTCATTCCCTAAAGGAGAGTCATCCATTCAACCTCATTATTGGTCCTATAGTCGAGACCCCAAGCAAAGGTTTGTTCAATTTTTCCTTCAGGATCCAATGAGAACCCTCCTGCACCTGCCACCCCTGGGTTTCCCTTTGAGGCACCATCGAAGAAGAAAACATAAGAATTCTTTTCCCATAACCAAGCGATGAAATCACTGTTGTTTTTTCTTATTTCCCATGGAGATGTGCTAATGAGCTATTTGCTTTTAGCGTTTATGGAGTTGGACTAAGGGGAGTTCCTGTCTTTTAAAAAAATATTGCACCATGAAGAATGTGGCTCAGGGATGTTTTCATTATTAGGAAAGCTGATATTATTCGAGGCAAACTTTTCAGCTATCATTCCCACAATTTTGGAAACTATACGAGTTGAAACAAATTTTTGATCTTTGAAGATTGACTTATTCCTTGCTATCCACAATTGCTAGCAAACATTCTTGGGTATGTTGTTCCAAAGTCACTTGAGGATGGGTTTTTTTTTAGAGAACCGGGGAGGTGCTTGGCCGAATCATCAATGAGCTGAGCTATAGAGCTTGGGGGATTGAAGATAAATCCCGGAGGAAGAACACACTACCAGATTTTCAAGGAAACATTGCACTACAGGAAGATATGATTGGATGTTTCCTCTTCTAATTTCCAAAGAGCACACTGAAAGGGACCTGCTATCCCTCTTTTCAATAGATTTTCAGCCATGAGAATTTTATTGTGCATCAGGATCTAGATAAAGGAGTTGACCTTCGGGATACTGTATGAATGCCAAACATTTTTCCATATCCGCTCATTTGCTGCAGGTTCCACTAAGAGTCTCGTGTACCCTTCTTTGACTGTATACTGGCCATTCTTTCCCCAACCAATGTGATCCCTTACTGACTCGCTAGTTGGTGACATGCCATGCAGGGATGCAATAAGGTGATTCTTGGCTTCTTCCAGATGGGATGGGGGGTGAATATCCTTCTAGCCCACCCAACATCCTTTCAGATTCCAAAGAGAGAGGTCATGAAGAGTGTGGAATCTTGAGCTACGGGCCCACTCAGCGAAATCGTTTATCCCTGGAAGGAGTGAGAGAGAGGGCTTCCCAAGAATACTGCTTTTCCATACCTTAATTTTTTTTCCACTCCCTAGTATCCAATAGTAGTTAGACTGGATTAAATTGAAAGAGGATTTACACAGTTTCCAGAGAGAGGTTCCCTTTCTAGTCCACAAGCTATCGAGCATTTTTTACCTGGTTTTTTTTATGTATTTTTTCCTTATTACTTCTTTCCACCATTCTTTCCTGCCAGTAGCCAGCCTCCAGATCAATTTTTCTCCCAGTGCTTTGTTCATTTGTTTCGGGTCCCTAATTCCCAATCCACCTTTGCTTTTTGATCTTTTGATTGTGTCCCATTTAACCAAGTGAAATTTCTTTCTCTGCACATTTCCTCCTTGCCAAAGAAATTTTATGATATCCTTACTAATGCTATTAATGACACTCTTAGGTGCTAGGATCATTGAGCTAGAGTATATTGGGTAGGAGGAGAGAATGGAGTGAATGAGAGTTACTTTTCCTGCAATATTTAACCACTTTGATCTCAGAGTGTTAATTTTGTTCTTGATCTTTTGGATTATCGGAGTCCACATAGCAGAGGCACAGGTCTTTTTAACAATTGGGATACCCAGGTATGTGAAATGAGTCTAGTTATAATTAGCATTAATGTGGAGGATTTTAGATATACTGCGAAGGGTTGTGATGTTGCAATTCCACCCATAGAGCTAACACTTGATCGGGTTAGCTGAGCTTCTAGAGGAGCGAAGGAAAAGGTCCAAGGGTTTTAAGAAATTTCTAGCAATTTGTGGAGAGGATATGCCTATCAGGATTGTATCATCAGAAAAAAGAGCATGATTGATAGGATTGACCCCATTTCGAAAGGAGAGACCTAGGAGTGAGCCTTCTACTTGAAGTCTTGAGAGTCTTATGCTTAGGTAGTCAGCCACTAGGATATAAAGAAAGGGGGAGAGGAGGAACCCTTTCCTTATCCCTCGGGAGGCTTTACAAAATTATGTGGGTATACCATTGATTAAAGGGGCTATCCAAGGAGATTTTATGTAGGCTTGGACTTGATTTATGAAGATAGAGGGAAACCCAAAATTTTTTAAAACCAACAAAATGAAGGAATGCCTCAGCCGATCAAAGGCATTTTCCAGATCCAATTTAATGGCCATACCTGGTTCTCCCTTTTTAATGTTGGAATGAATAGCTTCCTGAACCATAAGGATGTTATCGTTGATTTGACGGCCATAGATGAAGCCTCCTTGGTTGGGAGAGATCAAAGATTGAAAGATAGGCTTGAGTCTTAGAGATGGGACTTTTGAGAAGATTTTGTAAAAGGCGTTGCAGAGGGAAATAGGTCTGAACCTTTTGATGGAGGAGGGGTTAGCCTCTTTGGGGTCAAGTCCAGGAAGGTGTATTTTGTGGCTCCTCCCATTTTTCCTTTCACCATCCAGGAGATGAGATGCATGAGATCCTTTTTTATTAGTGACCAGAAATTTCTGTAGAAGTGGATAGGGAAGCCGTCGGGGCCTGGATATTTATTCGGGTGGAGGGACCAAATGGCCTTCTTGACTTCTTCCTCTGATATGGGGGTTTCTAGCTGAATCCTTTCTTTTGGACTAATCATGGCAGGGATGTCTCGAACCATTTCTTCCATGCATTCCTATGAAACATACTCTTAATCATTGTATAAGTTTTTGAAAAATATTCTTACCTCCGTACTGATTATTGCTTTCCTAGTGATGAGTGTTTCGTCCTCACTTTTGAGCTCCCTAATTGTGTTCCACCTCTGCCTATCTTTGCATTGATTTTGGAAAAATTTTGTGTTTTGATCACCTCCTTTAAGCCATAGAACTCACGACCTCAACCTCCATTCCTCTTCCTCATGCCTTTAGATTGTTTGAAGACTTTTCTCAAGCTCTATTTCTTTGAGAAGGTGCTCTCTGGTGATTTCATTTCCCTCCATATTTGCTTGAAGGGCTTCCATGTTCTTTACAATTTATGATTTCTTTTGAGATGGCTCTTGAAAATGAAGCTTAACACAAGATTTGAGGGCTTTTTTAACTCTTGATTTTCTGCTCCCATGCGAAAGCTGGGGACCCTGGGATGAAACAATGCCAAGCATTTGAGACGATGTCCTTAACTCCTTCTGCCTCTAGCCAGAGATGGTTGAACCGAAAAGGGAGGGGCCCCAAATTTTCTAGAGGGAAGAAGAGGCAAATCGGTTTGTGATGTGATATGGATGAACACTGGATTTTGGTTTCTGGGTCAGTTCTTAGAAGATGAGTGCTAACTAGAACCCGATCTAGACGAGTAGCTATGTGACCTAGGCCAATTATTTTATTGCTCCAAGTGAAGGAACCATTTTTTGGTTTTATATCTGAAATACTCCAGAGTGAGATCAGGTCCTCAAGCCTTTCCCCAAAGGGATCCCTAACCTTAGTTCCTCCTCTGCGCTCTTCTGCTGAGATAGGGACATTGAAATCGCCCGGTATAAAGCAAGGAAGAAGTGTTTTCCCTTCACATTGGTCTTCAAGGGATTTCCAGAAATTATCTTTCTATGCTTGGATAGTTGGGCCATATATGTTTCCTATCTAGAACAGTTCCTTTTTCTCTTTGTTTTCTAATTTAATGAATATCCAATTCCTATTTTCAATCGCTAAGTGCATTACAAATTTGTTGATGTCCCACCAGCAGAGAAGACCTCCTAATGCAACGTTTCAACTGGTGGCAAGCCCGTCACCTTTAGGCCAAAAACGTTTTAGTGTGGCTAGACTGTCCTCTACCATTTTTTTGTCTCCTAGATAAGAAGGATTGAAACCGATTCCATTGATTTGAATCTTTTGATAACTTCTATTATTTGGAAACCTCCTAATCCTCTGCAGTTCTAGGAGACTAGCTTCATTATTTCTTGGCATTTCTAAGCACCTTTTCTTTCTCCTTTCTTTCTTCTTCTGCACTAAGGAGGTATTTAATTTCTTGCGAGTTTTTAACCAGGAAATCTAGGTTAGACTGTTTCCTTGCTGCTTTTTCCCTTGCTACTTCCTATTCCCTTATTGTCTTGTTGGACTTCCTTCCTTTTTTGGAATGAGGTTCTTGCTCCTCAACTGAGTTGTCTGTAGATTCCTCAGAGCATGGTTTTTCCTTGGACCGAGGGACTGAACCTTCTGAGTTGACTGTTGCTACCTTCATTACCGCTGGTTGAGCTGGCTCCTGTTCTGGATCATTCTTCTCCTTCTGGATTGGGGCTTCTGCTAGTGTTTCTTGCTCTGGGGATAGGGCCTCTTCCACATTCTCCTCTAGGGTTTCGATCTCTCTTTCTTCATTTTGTAGTGCTTCATACCTATTTTCGGATGCACTTTTTGTCATGACATGAGGCTGCTTTACTACTATATTTTTTGTTGTTCTTTTCCCACTTACTATATTCCATCCTTCTTCTTGCAGACCTTCTTGGTTGACTTTCTCTAGTTTTTTTAGGCAAGATTTTGCAAAATGCCCATTTTCATGGCAATATTTGCATTTGAAGGGTATTTGCTCATAATCCACTGTTTGCAGATGATTCCATCTGTCTATGGAGAGATTGATGGATTCCAACAAACCTTTCTCAAGATATACCTCTACACAAATGCGGGTGCAAGAGAACATTAGGGATTTTGGCTCTGACTTGTCCACATATTTACCCAATGTATTCCCTATTGCTCTGAAGTCCTCATTATTCCAGCAGTGAAGGGGGAGGTGTGATAGTTTCACCCAGACTGGCATTACCTTAGGGATATCTTTCTCAGGGTTGAAAGATAGGTCCCATTTGTTCAGGTAAATTCCTCTTGGTCCCATGAAGTAAGGTCCATTCCTAAAGATGATATACCAATCTTCCTTCTTCTCAAAGATGAAGGAAAAATAAACTTTCCCACAGAAGATTTGTTGTATCTCACCTTGGATGAGGGTTCTCCAGTTTTTGTTGAGCCAGACATCTACCAAGTGAGGGGATGGCTAGAGTCTTGTGAACAATCCAATGAGGCCTTTCTCAGAAAGAGTGACTGCTTTTCTTTTGGAGGCGGCTAAAGAGAGCTTAACCTCTGGAATGTCAGCACACTTGACGAAATGGAAGGAGGGGAAGATGACGAAGATGGAGGGAGGGAAGCAACAATGCTATGGAAGCGATCTTCAAATGAGACTGGATCCATGGGATCCATGGGGAGGCCGAATAGTCCTGCAACTCAGCAAACCCTAGCCCACGCAGAATCGGCCTTCACTAGTTTCAAAAAGTCAAAATAATTTGTTGCAAAATTTTTATATATTATAACAAGTAACATGTTGATATATTTTCTAATTTTTTGTTGTCCAAATCATAATTTTGTAAAATACATTTTGACAAGCCCTAATAATATTTGGCTTAGTGTTGAGAAACTTATCAATAGACCTAGTTGATCCTCAAAAATTGGTCAATTGGCTACCTTAAACAAGCCTATTCATCCCTCATTCTAACAATTGCATTAAACCTTGAATACGACCTTCAACATTAACTCAATTTTGCTTGAAGAATTTGTAGATTCTTAGATTGTAGACCTACTCTTATACTTTGTATTTATGGCACTTGGAATGATTTTTTTGGAGCAATTTTATATCCATGCAATCTAATTGGCTTCCCTAAAAACGTCCTATTCATCACTTATTATGCTACAAGGTCTTAAAATTTGAAACACTATTTCCATGACAATTTAACTGTGGAAAGATATCAAAGTTGAAGCATTTTTAACTTATTTTAACTATGTTTCAACTTGTTTTCATAGGCCTATTCTTCCATCTTTAAATTGTCACAACAAACCCAAACATTTGTCCCTAACTAAGACCATCTTCGCTACACATATTTATCCTTATCATTGGACAATTGGAAACAATAAACTAATAGTAAATCCTCCTCCTTTTTTCATGGTTATAACCCACAACTGCAGCAATAAAAAAGACTATACGTTTTCTAGTAGATTCAACATGCTAAAGGAATCCCTCAAAATTTAAATCTCTTCTTTTCACATTAATAAGTTTACGGCCCTAATAAGACTTGTTACACATAATTAGTATTGGTGCAAATGCATTTATGTTCTATGCATGCCTTTCCTAAACTAATTATTTCTCTTATGGTGCTAAATCCACTTATAGTTTAGTGTCCTTTAGTATTTCTCCAGTATTAAGTAACTCAAATTTACAAGTTCATTGCCATCAATACTTGTTCTCACATACTTTACAAATACTATACTCTACCTCCTCTCTTTTAGATTCAATCCCTCTACTCTTACACAATGAACGGGGGACAGCCTATCTTACTGCAACTACAAAAATGCAAGTCAAAGTTTGTGTTGATACTCGACTAGCCCAATCTAAGTACAACTAGCTGCTTGATCCACATTTTTCTCACAACATTTTTCTCTTAGTACAATTTTTAGTCTACAAAAAGAATTTTAAGATCAAGTCATTGTTATAATTCAATCAATAATTCCATTTGATTTCCAATACACAGCTATATTATAAGTTCCATATATACGATACACCACTTCCTCTGCAATTGTATAAACCTTCTTATATTTTCTTGAGAAAATAATCTTGAACTTTTGGGTGTCATTTATAACTAATGTTCTAATGACTCCACATGCGATTCTATGATCTCTTTTCAAAGTGCAAATTAAAAGGTTTGAAATATTTGAGAAATAAAAGGATTTGAAATCCTTTTTTAAATCCTTTTTGGTGGAAATCTTATGATCCCTTAACCATCTTGAACTAATTTCCTTGTTCAATGCTTTTACTAGGGATTTCAGGTGCAAAAATATTCAAGTGTCTGGTCTATGATGAGCACTATTGGTGTTTCCATATCATATATATTTTCCTGTCTTTCGCAACTTACAGGGATTGTGTAGCAATTTGACAATTTGTTTTCTCAATTCTTTATAACCCTTATGTCACAACTCAAACTCATAATATATCCTTGCAGTTTGTATGTTCATCATTACTTTTTTATGTATTATTTGATTTTAAAGTATAGAGAGAGAGAGAGAGATGGCATGCTTGAAGGGTTCGTGTTTTTGTGTAGTCCAAAATGGGAAACATATTTATATTTTTTCTACATGTTGTAACTATATCATGGTTTGAAAAATATGGAGGATTTGTATTCGAATCTTGGTAACTTAGATTTAATCCATTTTTGTTCTCATTCAAAATAACCTTTTGAATGCTAGTTATCATAAAACCAACTAATATTAAATTTTAACTCAATCTCGAATTATACAAATCCATCTGACTTGTTAATTCAATATCAAATAAGATCCACTTAGGGCCTATCTTTTCTCTTTGATCTCATAAAATATTTCATGGGAGAAATATCAAATAACCTAAGTTACAAAGAGTCTAATCTATTTACTGAAATCGAATTCTATTGATTTTACAACATCAGGAGTCATTCTCTGGACTTATGATTAATATCAAGACAGACTTGTGAGTCATATCAAGTCCTATGTATCCTCATATGATTGAGGTGGTCATGTTGTATTGAAAAGATTGTGAGTAATATCAAGACTAGACTTGTGAGTAATATCAAGTCAAGTATTCTCATATAATGTATGGTATGATAATGTATCTCCAATTATGGATATGATCTTCTGTTATATCAATATTGTAGACCTCCATTTGTTGAGGTGGTTATATTATGTGATATATTGGTAGTCATGTTCATTGAGTGCTATAAGTCTCCTTTAGGGATTAGCTACCCCTAGAGTGAATTACTTTAGCATATGACTATATGGCCTGGAGTAAAATATATGATTATTAATATGTATGGAATAACTCTTCTGAGTATGATATGATAAGAATGATAAATAATACACATATGGAACATGCATTAATTATTTAATTATAATGAGATCAAAGCATAGAGAAAGATAAATTCAAATTGCCCATGCAAATGTCTAAGTGAACTCAAGTTATAAAGATTCAGTAAAATATGAATACCTCAATCAATGCCTCGTTGAAAGCGTCAGTTGAACTATTATTTAATGTAATCAATTAACTAATAAATAGATTAATGTTCATCAATCAGTATGCATCAGTTAACTAAAGAGATTCATGCAAAAGTTAATAATAAAAATTGTGCATGGATGGCACTCAAAGTGAAGCACTAATGACACTTAAGTTATCTTGCTAACTAAGTGATTGGTAGTCAGCTAAATATTGATTTTAAATTAATTCAGTTGACATTTAGTTCAAATCGGTTCACTTTCACTTCAAGACAATGAGCATTCAGTTAAAGCTAATTGAGGAAAGGAAGGGCGCTAATGTTTGAATGGAGGGAATTATAGTTAGCTCCTCCTTTTGAATGCAGTCTATGGTGCTCTCAGTATGTTTATTGAGCCTCCAATGCACTACTTTCTTCATGCTAGTATTTTTGTCTTGTTATTAATATGCTAGGGTTATGGCCATTTCAATACAGTTGCATACAACTTTTTTTGCAAGGTTGCATTGGATCTCTCTTCTCTACTGCTGAGGTGATATATTTTATCAGGAAATATTCTTATGTGTTGTAAACCATTATATACAAATATACCTATCATACTCAAAGAAATGTTGGTTTTTTCATCCTCTTAGTTTAAAGGGTTTTCTAGGAGTATATCATGTCTCTCATGTTTCATTGATTTATATAGTTGATTTATGGAGCTGATTTATGTGGCTGATTTATTTATGAGATTTTTATATGGCTGATACAAAGATTCATATGTGGTTGATTTATGAAATTCATAAGTGCTTAAATTGTTTGAAATTTTTTTTTAAGTTCAAGCATCTCTGATTTAGCTCAAACATCAACAAATTCATGTTTTATTTTTAGATACATAGGTGTCACGTCCCCATGCCTCCGGCCAGCGAAGAGGACGCGACCACAAGCTTCAAACACCCGAGCTAAGAGCCCCATGAACATATGCATACACAAAATTGCTGAAACAGAATGCTTAAACTTGTATATTGAACTAGAATATGCTCACATGAATATTTATCATGTACAGATGCATTCATCTATCAGACACAGCGGAAACATCATACATTCAAACAAGCATTCATGTAACATGTTCATCATATCATTAACAGAATATAAGGTTGCAGAAGTAAAAATGGACAAGATGACTTATCTTAAGATGAATTCGTTCCGCAACCAGCTATGTCACTGCAACGTTCTACCCAAGCATAGGCTAGCAAGCTCCTTAATCTCTCAGCAACACTGCCACCCCCAAGCTGGGCATGATTCTCCAAGGAATAAAGGAACAGCAGGCTTACACGTAGCTAAGGATACACAAAACACATAGCCAAGCCAACAGAGTTGGGTTTATCAGGCCATTAAGGAGTTGGGAAAGGCTCAATGCTAAGCTAGTCAGCTCATTACAGAGCCAAGAACACCCACACTAGAACTAGCCTGACCTCTAAGACACCCAAACACACCCAACACAAGGAATCAGTCCCTTCTCTGCTACACGGTCCCTTAGGCCCTGCATTCCCTTCCAGTGCTATTCAGGGGTGATGGAGAAGAAGGCCAGCCCTCTAGCTCTGTCTATGTGGTTTTCAGCCACCAGGTTTATTAAGCAAATCTAAGCCAACATTCCTGCTCCTCTCACATTCCGAAGACCAACCATTGCACTCAGGAAATTTACTTAGCTGTCACAGCTTAAACAGGGGAAATGAATTCAAACAGTCTGTAGCGGACTCAAGGCATAAAAACAACCACGGTCCACAGCATGGGAAAACAACAGTCCGATCTTGAACAGCTAAGCCAGCGGATAAGAATTACACAGGCCGCACACAGTTCTTGAGCGTGAAATGGCCTCCTACAGGAAATCATGGGTGACAAAGACCAAACAGCTCCCAGTTTCCCGCATGAACAACAACCACCCAAAGCCCAGTGTGTGAGAGGAAATCCACACTGAATCCCAAATACGGGTCAAGAACACCTGATTCCATGCTATGAGAAAAATGTGAATGACAGTAGAGGCACCCCCAATCCTTTTCTGGGCTGCATGAGACCAAACCGCAAGGAGCTTGTGCGTGAGAATAAAATCAAACAATGGAGGCAATGTGTTAGGATGAGTAGGCTACAGGGAGAACGCGAATTGGGAGAGCATGGGTGTTTGGCACAGACCCTGGAGAAGAGAGAGAGAGATCCCTACATGAGTGATGAACAACAAAATGGTGAGAACCCCCCTCCAAAATTGGAAGTGCGTGAGCATTTTTGCCATTGTGGAGTCAACCATGGTGGAGTGTGCATGTGGGTGAGGACTGACAGTCCTGCCACCCCACTCCCAAAGACCGTAACTGCCTCAACCACCAGCAGCCATTCTTAATGAAAGTGGTTGGAATAAAACAAAGGAAGAAGACACATGGGTTTTTCTCCCATTGGCCAAGGTTTGACAAATTCCCCCACATCCTTATCCTTGTGAAAATCATGCCCCTTTCGATTTAGTTGCCACGATCATCACTGGTCGGGTTCATTTAATTAATTATAGATGCATATTTACATGATGATGAACATAATATATGCCGCATGCCCTGATATACCATCGGTGACAATTTAAATCCCAAAACATAGCATAACCGATCAATGGTGGGGCCTTGGCATTTAGCTCCACACCATGATCATTTACAATTTATACATCATATACATCTAATGTAACGGGGTCAAAACCGGGACATTACAATAAGTTTTTAATTAATCACTATATTCACATTTAAATCTTATTTAGTTTTTACAAATACATATTACTGTTAATACTTTTACAAAAAAAAACATACATCAAAATATCATATTGGTGTTCATAGAAAAAATCAGGCCATCGTCGCAAAGATATCCCATATATCATATTTGATACAATATATTCAAAGAAACTCAATTTGAAAATAATTTTAGTTTACTAATTTAATTTATCTTAGGAAACTTCAAGGACTCTATCTACCTATAAAATATGTAACTTTGTGTTTGATCAATTATTGGCTCTTGGATATAAGGAAGTGAATCTTATTCAGTCTCTTTACATCTGGTTACCCTAGTAAAGATTATGTGCTTGTGACTTAAATGTGACTAGAAGATATTAGATATGGTTAGATGTAATAATGTAGATATTAGGCATGTAAATGTGTGCATGTTTTCAAATTGATGGCTCTCAGGTATGAGAAAGAAAATTTAGTTGAAATCCATGACAAATGGATAAGTCAGTCAAGATTGTGCACATGTGATATTGATTTGATTAGAAATACTAGACCTGTTTTACTATAAGATGTCATGATTGAAGATCTAATTTTTCATTTTGAATTGTTTCTCAACTTCTTGGGTATATGTTGCGTTTGATATGTGAGGGAGAGTTTCAAGAAGAAAATGTGTCAAGGAGCCTAGTGTTGTTAATTTTTTTCTATATTGAAATGCATTAAAAGAAGCCTACGTGGCTTGTTGAAGACCAAGGTAGTGGTAAAATGTTTATTAGCACATCTAATTGATCAGTATTCGATGAGTTTAGTCATTATTTTTTTCCCTAGAATGGACCTCAATCTAGGGGAATAAGAGAGGAGTGATGAAAAGTGAATTACTCTTTGGTGGAGAAAACTAACAGAGGGATAATAATAGGTGAAGGAATTACTTACAACAATGTATGGAGAGTTCCCATCAAGATAATTTGTCTTTGGAAAACATCGAGAATTGATTTTGAGAAAGATTTTAAGTTTTTATGAGATGGCATTGAAATGGTAGATAAAATATACAACATAAAGAAAGAGATGAGACAAATTGTTCAAAAATTAAATTATCTCATTAAGAAGATTTGTTGAAAATATGGTTTTTGGAAGGATTGTTGGTTGCTCGACCAAACTCCAAGTGAAGGATATTTGTTGATTTCATATGGGAGCAACTATGATCTACCCTTGCACATTCCTACCCTTCCAAATTTCTGGCCACAGTCATAATGTTTAGTGTCATTTCTTTAGGATGACAATAGGGTTAGTTGTAACATTCAACCACAACCTCATGGTTTCCCCATTTCAACCTTAGGGGATAAATTCCTTCATGCGAATTGAACTGTGTTCATGGGTTTAAAACTCATCATCCTCATTAGTGGATCAAACCCCTTCAAGCACTTAGGCAAAGCACATGGAGACATCAATAAATTAGATACACTTATTGTGCATATATCAAAAAAGGATATAAAATACGTGTGATGGATAGGGGCAACATTTTGAATGAGTTAAACATGATCATCAGTAATTGTAAGATAAATCGTAAATGGGATATGGCAGTAATGAGTAAATATTGTCATAGGAATGGATTAGACCAACATACTCAAGAGAGCATACTTATTCAACTTCGTTCAAACAACTCTGTCCAAGTGATTATTAAAGTATTCCATTATTATAAGAATACAACTATAAAGTAAATATAAAAAAGGAATGTTTCAAGGGAAAGTTATTATTTATATAGTGTGCTTTTCCATTTGCAGATGGAACACAATCAAATCTTTGAGCCGGAGTGTCTATTAGGATTTCCTATGAATTTGAAGTATCTAACATGGACATCTTTGTTGTAAAACAGCTTATGACCACCTAGAGAGGCAATTAATAGACATCATTGAAATTGTCGAGGGGAAGAGAATTCTATTCAAAAGAAGGTAATTTATAAAGATATCCAAAGGGAATTTCTCTAAGGATGTCCTCCATATCAATTGGATATGTGTTTGGATGCCATGCATTAAATTGGGTTAGATATCGTCACAAATATAGCCTCCTTCAAAGAGTATTTTCCATGATGAAGACTGCTTGAACATATAATGGATGGCCTAACAAGACCTAGGGTGATAATTTCATTAAGGATGAACTACATGGTATGGATGAAATGAGTGTAGAGGATGGACGACAACATGAAGACGCCCAGAATGTGCAAGGAAAACTACTTATGAATAATGTGATATTTAAGGAAGTAAATGGTTAATAAGGAGATAAACATCATCGAAAACTAGATTTACAGACTCGAGAAGATGGGGGATTCTGGTCAAAGACATTGGGATAACACATTGAAAGAGTAGATGTGGTATTGATTCTTGGGGAATGTTTGAAGGATGAAGTAACCTCAAATATTTGTGGTTGTATGTAGCCTATGAAATATGTAGTCAAAGACTAACATTTTGTATAAGAGGTAGAAAATGGCATGAACAGGAAATCACGATAGTAATTTCAGGGGTGAAAGAGAAGCATAATGTGTATAAGGGAAACTTATGAATATATTCAAGGAAAAAAATGGCGGATTTAGTACAAGGATAGCCGACAATGGAAAAGGAAGGTGTTGAAAGATGTTTTCATTAAATATGAGTGGAATTCTAAGCAAGAAACATACTTGGAAAAGAGCCTAATAATGGGTTGATTTATTCATATAGTGTCTCTCATATAGTCTATAGATTGTGTAAGTATGACATGATGGTTATATTGTTTATATTTTTTTCCCTACTCATTAGTGAGCAATAATATGCAACTTTGGTATGATAAATTCAAGCAATAAATTGTTCATTTATGTTTCAAAGTGAACCAATCATCTTCTTATTTTGGTGTGTCATGGTTTTGATATTTGTTTCTTTACAAGATGTCAATCTGTGAATATTTATGTTGGATTTCACTTTTTTTGAGTTCAAACATTATGCATTTCATGGTATACTTGTTAATGAATACATCATTTGACCTCTTGTTATTAATTGAGTGACTAAAATATGTAGGTTAGAGAGGCAGATCCATTTGTGCCCTGCATCAATAATTGTTGATCTTCATACCCATCAAATACACATATTTTATGAATATGTATGGAGATTGAGTATTTTATTGTGTCGAATGTTAATTTTGTTGTTGAATTCTTTATTTCCTTAGTGAGTACTAGAAACATGGGTGTATAGAGTTATACTATGATAAATGCCAAACATGACATTTTTCAGGTTGGGCATATGATTCAAGTTGAATTAGATCCTCAAAAAAAAGATGAATAACTTCAAAGGTTGATGGATATTCCAAATCAGTTTATTTTATAATTCATTTTTGCCTACCCATTATTCAAATCTGTTAACATTTTGAAGAAATTATGGCATATAGCTTATTTTGTTGCTTTTAATCAATTTCTTGTTGTGCAGAAATGGGATGAAATCATAGCCCAAGATGGGAAAAGTGTTGATTATCTAAAGGATTGACATGTTATTAGAACAGTGCTCAACATTATGCAGGTCTATTTTTCTATCTTGTTTAACGTCAATGCTTTGTCACTTGTGGCTTTTATGTTTATTGATTATCTTCTTTGATTTTGTACGAGGTTTTTTAAAAGAATTACTTATTATCAAAATAGATTCTTTTGTAATATGCCAGTCATATAACTAGTCTATTTACCTATGTCCTTAATATAAATATATATTATATATTAACTTCCTCTTAAAAACACATCACTGCGTAGATACTACTAGATAATTTTGGTCACTTCATGCATTAATTATGTTTGTAACTTATTCCCTCGGGTGGTAATTGAAGATGTACTAGCTGTCCCAAGAAGTTCAAGTACAGGATTTGGGGCCAACACAAAGTTATTGTAATTCAAATTAGATAACATTTTAAGTAATACATATTTTGTGCACGTACATTAGATTGGGTGCAATCATTGATCATTTGAATATAGCACCTGCATTTTTTTTTTTGTATTTCTCACACTTCTTGGTGTTTTGCTCTCAGCAAAAAAATTGTATTTTTTTTCATTACTTAATATATAAAAGATTCATGTCTTAATAGCTTGATCATATTTTGAGCATATATACCAAGAGAAATCAATATCCCAACCAAAGGTCCAAAAAAACATCAAAACAAATTTTATTATCCCTATACACTAAATGAAAAAAAATTGGGAACATATCATTGATCTTCGTGTTATATTGTGTATGACATCAGCTACGCTAGAACTAAAACTAGCATCAATCTTGTTTTAGGTTTTGATCGACAAATACAAGTGTGGCAATTTTTGTTGGACATCATTTCTACCTCAGATATCATTAATTTTCTCAGACATGCTAAATGTTTACAGGTATGGGTTCTCTTGTCTATTTCATTGAATATTTAAAAGATTGATTTTATGACACATCTTTCAGTCCTAAAGTTATTTAGGTTACTCTTAGTTCAAGACAATTGTTTTAGAGTTTATTTTCCACCATTCAAAAGGAAATGGTTCATACATATCTATACATTTGTTTTTTACGAGGAAATAATCAAAAGTAGGATTTAGGACTTTTTATTTTGCATTATCCTAGATACTATTTTGTGACTATTAGTTAAATCATCTCAGGTTTGAATTCATATAATGTCTTCCAATCCTGTATTTATTTAGGTATTATCGATTGGGGAACCATCATTGGCTTCATTATATATGATTGTCTTGTTCATCTCACCTTCACTCTTGGGATTAAGTTATATCATTTTCAAAAGGAATGGTCCATACACTTGTATTTATGTCATTGTGATTTAAAAATAATCAGATGTATTTAAGAATGTTTATTTTTGTGTATATTCATTCTTTGGAGATTTTGTTCAGCCATGTTATATTGGATGAAAAAAAGAACTATCCAACAAACAAGTGAAATTATGATAACTTCATGTATCTCTAATAATGGTTATACAAGTGATATCCCTTTTGCATCCTTCCATAACTTTACTCAAGTCCTTACTACTGCAAATCCTCCCATAATGGTATCAAGGGTAATTGAGGATTGATAATTGATCAATTTGAGTCACAACTCAATAATCATTATCAAATCCTACTAAATGGCATTGAACTTTAGGTGTTTACCTTGGGCTTAGTTGGATATTTGTTAAGTTCAATATAGTATTTCTTAGGTTGGGGGTTGCAGTCTTCTTAAGGGTTCTTACCAAATTTTAGTATAAAGTGGTTCACATCTTCTGTTACCAGAAACACCACTAATCCCCCATGTTTCAAATTATGGGAGTAAGAGGAATATAAAATGTCCCTAGAAAATATTTTTGGATGATTTCCTTCATTTTGGTATGAGATATTTAAAGGATTTGATTGTTTTGTTATTTTTTCATATGCAACTCCTTTTTAATAATTTCGAGATTTTTGTTTGACATGAACTCCAAGAATGAAACTAGTGACTTAGGAGTGAACCAACAATTCACATTTGGAGGTTTTAACCCTCTAATTTGGTAAGGTGTGTGCATAAATGAGGTGTTGGTGGGCCCTTTTAATAGAATGGAGAGATAAATTAGAATTGAGGTGTTGGTGGGCCCTTTTAATAGAATGGAGAGATAAATGAGAATTAAGGTGTTGGTGGGCCCTTATATTAACATTGATTCTATTTTTCATGGTGATGAAAAAATTCATTGTTGTTTTTCAAGAATATTCCTAGAGTATGGTGAATTTATATGTATTATGATAGTTATAGCGATGTACCTGTTGAGGCCTGGAAATTCGCAGGCAACGACAGTAAGGGATTCTCCCTAGTCAACATTACCAACTAGACCGTGACTGTTTGGTGTATGGAATCCATCCGGTTTGCAGTCTGGCTACCATAGGTCAAGTAACAAAAACAACAAGTTTTACCGGTTGCGGCCCGGTCCACCGTGTATTTGTATTTTTTGACTTAAGTATGATATGCAAGTGCCTAATTAACCATGCAGAGTGATAAAGATGCAAAGAGTAGTCACAATGTGATGCACAGGTTCTTACCTCTCGTCTTAGAACTCACAAGCATCCAAATCATGCAAGAAAATAAATACTAACTAAACTATCTCTAGAGAGATGGGTATTCATTCATGAGTAATGCACCCCTGTTCATGTGTTATGGCAAATCACAGATAGCTGTTCTTATAACCAAACATATAAACATGAAGAAAAGTATATATGATAAGATAGCTCATCAGCAGTTAAAAATTTCCATTACTCATAGTGGAAAAGACGTCATAAAGGTACTGAAGAGCACTCAGACAAGAACATAGGTTCAAGAAATTAGAATGCTCTTACAGCTAATGAGGCACAGCTGAAAATGAAATAGTTCACATTCAACATTGCTCATTTAATCACATTGACATATTCCACGCAGCACTTCCTCCAATAGGCAAAATTTGCAGTCTCTGGTTGTAAAACAAAATAGTTCCTCTTACAAACATTAAGTTATAAGTTTTTCCCAGGGAAAAAGCCCCTGTTCATTCTCATTTTCAAATATTTAAACAAAATAGTAGACCGCTTGGGTCCCCCCCATACATGTCACTATTCGGTTCTTCGAACATTTCATATCCCTCTTTCCATCTTTTTTGTGCATGCTCATGATCGGCTCAGTCACTGCCAGACCTTTCAAATCTGTGCTTTTGTTGCTTTGGATTTTGTCTTCTACTCCACTTGTTCTCCTTGCAATTCTGCTGGTTTCGGCTCTACCTTAAAACACATATTTCATTAAAATTGGAAACATTTTATTACCAGAACATGACCAAAATCAAATTTTTTGGTTATTTTGGAATTCTAGATTCACTATATAATTACAAGTTTAATGAAATGTGTGTTTTAACCAAATGGTCTGTCTCCCTTAGCACCACAGTACTTTGACCGATCTCCAAAAACCACTTGCAATCAAACGATGTGCATCATTCATTGGAATCACATTCAAATCATATCAACTGAAACAGCTAAGCATTAAGAGAGGCCATGCACAGACTTACTGTCACTAAGCTTAACCAACGCCGGCACTACTACTTCGTCTACCCACGGGTTCGCAAGAAACCACCAACGACAAGAACAGAGAACTCATCGGACGCTCAGGGCGCTGGAATCGGAAGCTAAAAGCTCTGCCCCAGCCGCAACAGCGGAAGCAAAAAAGGTTAAGGACACGTGACCCACGGGTGAGAAAACTCTCAATCGAAAGTCGGAAGATATTTACATCGAAAGCCGAATGAATTTCCCAACTGCAACAGCAGAAAAGGAAAGGTTAAAGACACGCGTGACTAAAAGACTAACAAGCATCGACAGTCGGAGCGCTTTGTACTTCAGGTGTTTAGCTGCTTTAGGAGCCGCAACGGTGGAAGAGGAAAGACTACGAATTTCTATTGAACAAAAATGATGCCCGATCAATAGAAAATATTAAGTGTTCGGACAGCTTTAAAATTCAACAGCGGTCAAAATCCATTTCACCTTCAAAACAGCGGCCCATCAAAGAACAATTAGCAACACTAAACTCCAATCTGCGACCCGTGGCAAAAATCAAACACAAACGACCTCCAGAGACAGGCTGCAAGTAAATCGTTAAAATCATCCAAAATTAAAACATGACCGAAAATTCACGGATAAAAATGACTTGAAGAAACCTTCAATCATGAGGAGGGGACCAAAATTTTAAGAAATTTGGGGAGAACAGTTGCAGCTGCAACAGTACCAATCTACCACCAAAAGTGGGCTTGTTATGTG
>LPNX010943927.1:25527-63420 GCA_001517045.1 Pseudotsuga menziesii
TAAAAATTTCCTTGTTTAGGACTAAGTATTGTTATTGAGGCCTTAACCAAGATCAAGAAATAAAACCCAAACATTAGACTTAAAAAGTTTCATATATGGCTCAAGGTACATGAATGAAGCATCAAACCACCATGCATGAACTCTCCATAGGATAGTTGGTCTTTAATTGATTGTATGGGAACCATTCGAAGGTTTTTAGCATCAAGTATTTCTTGTGGGTTTTTGAACATATTCAATAATGAAAAGATGTCATTGCAATCTAAAGTAACTCTCTAGGCATCTAACACCAGGTACACTTCCTCAAACCATTGCACCTCACCTCTCAACAGTATAATTTTCCTTTGATTTGAGATATATACACCATTAGGAGGTTTTGATTACTATGTATGGGTTTGGTACCTTGAGCATAGTCAAAGGAGGAAAATCGTACCTTATGCATTAAAGGTATCTTTTAAGGCTCAAGAGCCATGAATATCACCTTGAACCACCACACATTTTATCTCTCTATGGTATCTTAATTTTCCTTTGAGAGGATATATATAACCTCCCTTAAAAGGATTTTAGCACTAGGAATGGACCATTAGGCCTTGCACATGGTTGGGGAGTAAACATAATCTGTTGTTCTATTACAACATGCATTAGACATCCATAGTTAATCTTGTAGATTATACAACATTTTTTTTTTTTGCCACAATTGCATTTAATAATTAGTCCTTAAAATACATAGTAGGTTCTATAACATCCAAACCTTAGACATTAGTCTAAGTATAATAACATATGTTAGTAGTAAAAAGGTCAAGCAATATATAAAAATAAAAAGGATAATGTGCATGGTAATTTAATCTAGGTGCATGGGTGACAAGTATGTCATCCATACAAAATTAAGAAATTGAGTGAAAATTAAAATTAAGTAATAAAAAGGGTGCAAGACCAAGGTCCAATAGGTGGGGGATCAAGTCTTGCTGGTTGATTTTGGGTTTGTTTCTTGGTTTCTTGCTTTATGTTGTTTGTGAACCTTTCTAAGATGGATCATAAGGAGGAGGAGGAGAGGGTGGAACAAAGGTTGATATAGAAAAGAGTTAAGGCATTACTTAGTCTAGGATAGGGTTAATTGTTGAGGACTCGAGGGCCTTAGGTTTGGTGGGGTGTTGGTTGGGGGAGACTTATCCACTCAACTATTAGCATAGATAGAGAAATTGGTGATTATTGAGGACAAGGTATGCATGACAATTGGTTAATATGGCCATGTTTCAAGTAAGTATATATTTTTCTCTTTGGATTACAGTTTTAATTTATGTTACATATCTGATGGTATTGATTGGTGAATAGACACTTTATAGATTAGTTATTTTCTGAAATCATTTTGAGAATTTTAATTCAAATTGGGTTTAAAATATACCATTAAGATGAGGTTGTTACATTTAGTATCAAAGTCTCAAGTTCAAATAATCATAACCTTAAGGTCCATATCTACCTAGAATACATTTTTTCCATAAATTTTATTTTTCCCAATATTAAACAAAGAAGAATTGTTAAACCAAAAAAAATTATGATGGGTGTTAGGGTTTGAATCTAGATATGTCGTTGTAAATAAAGTTCATTTCTTAGGTCATGCCCATATTTCTAGTAGAATGAGAATAAAGTTGAAAAATAAGTAATAAAAGAGAGGCAAGACCAATAGGTGGGGGATCGAATCTTGTCAGTTGGTAAGACCAAGAGATGGGGGATTAAGTCTTTCTAGTTAATTTTGGGTTTGTTTCTTGGTACCTTGTTTTTTGTTGTTTGTGCACTTGTTTAAGAGGGAAGATGAGGAGGAGAGGGTGGAATAGAGGTTGATAGAGAAAAGTGTTAAGGTCTTAAGTAGTGCGGCAAAGGATTAATTATTGAGGGCTCGAGGGACTTAGTTTTGACTGGGGGTTGGTTGGATGGAGAGTTATCCCCCCAACTATTGTTTGGGAAAAAGGATATGGTGACTAATTGAGGACAAATGGTGCATGAAAATTGGTTAAGCTAGTCATCCATCAAGTAAGTATACATTCTTCTCTTTGTATTACAATTTTAATTTTTGCTAGCTATATAATGGTATTGATTGGCGAATGGACACTTGATAGAATAGTTATTTTCTAAAATTATTCTCAAAAATATACCATTCAATCATATTTGAAATTTACCATTAAAATAGGGTTGTTACATTGGGTATTAAAGCCTCAAGTCAAATAATCAGGAACATTACAAGACACACCCACCTATATTACATTTTTCCCAGAAATTTTACTTGTCCCAATATTAAACAAAGAAATCTCTAACATTTATCAACTAATAAACAAGAAACAAGAAAAATTATAAAGGGTGTTGGGGTTTGAACCTGGATCTCTTGCTATAGAGCGAGTGTCTTTGTTTTTTTTGTAAAGTTGCACAGTTATATTAATTTACAAAAACAAGATATACAAAATAAACGCTAACCAGAGGAGGTCTCAGGTGGTGAAGCCACCACCCAAGCCTCTAAAAAATGGAGGGTTGTCTGAGAAAAAAAGAACTAAAATTGTTCAGGACTATAGGACTATCATAGTAACTAGTTTTTGACATAATTATAGGGTTCATTTTCAAAAGTAAACAAAGAGCTAACCAAAATAGACAGTAATGGAAAAAAAAAACCTTAAACGATAGTTCGTTTCTGTAGACTTTTTGATCATGCTTCAAGATGGGGGGTTTTCCTCAATGATGGGGAATCCCCATATTTCCTTCTGTGAAGTGTTGGTCATGTTGGTTGCGATAGCTGGAGAATTTTGTGGATGCTCAGTGTTATGGCCATCCATTTTCTTCAAACGTTTAAACAAAGGCTCCACAATCAAAGGGATGGGGAAAGGAGGGGCCTAAGGAGCCGAAATCATGTTGGCATACCTTGACTTGACCCCCGATGTAATCCCACTACCACATTCCCCAAGACCGACATGCCCTGATTTACCAGCCATGCAGTTCCAAGAAAATGTGTTGTCCAGTGATGTAAGTTGAGTGTCCATTTCCGTCATTTTCACTTTCACAGCAAGAACAGTATCGCGGGAATCCGACCAATTACTTAGAATGTCATCCACGAGATTGCACAACATGTTTTTGACAATCCAATTAATGGTTAATTTGGCCACCGCCATACCTAGAAGAGAGCTGCTAGTTAAGGACCCTCCCTTCCCCATCTTCAATGAGGATGCAGACTAGTTTGGAAATGTGGTTTTCATACCCCTCTTCTATATGTAGATTGAACCCTGACTGGTCTTTTCCCCCACCCGAGCTAGCACGTCGAGGAACTCCCCTTTTCCTGGACATGTTGATCAACCAGAAGCTTGGTAGAGAGGGCTGAATAGTGCGCAGAAGGAGAGCAGGTTGGTGGGATCTTCCAACGTCACTAGAACCAGAGAGAAGATCCCTAATATGCAAACTGGCAGGAATGTGAGAACATGTGAGAAGATCCCAACAAAATATAAAAATTAGATCCAAACCCACCTTGAGGCTGAGTCCAGACTTCAAAACACACGGAAGACCCAGACAGAGCAGAGCTAGACCCAGCAAAGACAATGAAGCAATAATCCATGGTGAAGTGGTTCAAAACACCTACATAACCAGACCATGTACCAAATCGCATTGAATACCTCTACATCACCATGAAAGCTCAAGAGGAGGACAAGGTGTCGCCACCCTACGTTGTGTGTGTGGAAATGACCGACTTCTCCTCGTGCACACAAGAAGAACGTTGAGAAGGAAAGGTGGTGGAGTTGCTGGGCATGTCGATCACATGTTAGCTGCCACTCGGGGGGTGCATGAACCGAGGCATGGCGCACCGATAATCAGTCTTGTTGGCACCCGCATCCGAGGGAGCAAGTATCTTTGTTAGTCTACGACCATATTTCTAATAGAATGAGAGTAAATCATATGCATGGCATAATTCAGGGCATCATGTTGAGTCTCTCCATAAGCTTCATCAATAATCACATGATTAAACCGCCTACTACTCCCTGTAACTTTACAAGTCTCCAATAGGACATGGGTTCCATAGATATTGTTCTTCATAAAGTTGAAGTTTATCCTAGATGAATTGTCAACATGAATATGTGCTAAAAAATACATTATTGTATATGTTCCTTCTTTTATTACAAGATAATTCACTAGATCTACGATCTCAATACTTCCCCTCACAAATTTGAAGTTGTGGATTGACTTTGAGGCAACAACTTATTCAAATGGGATCAATAAATCCATATTCACCAATGATAATAATTTTCTTCAGGATATAGCTCTCAAGAGCCATTTTATTTGATTTACTAAATCAAGGGAACAACCAAATCTCCCCTAAATCAAACATAATTGTTACTGTTAATGTGACATAATAATTTTCTCTTACTATTACAAACCCATTACATATTATTATTATTGTTACATAATGTACTATATTATCATCTATTACATAATGGTGGGGTGAGACACTTGTCAAAAACTGACATATTACATATTGTTGTTATGATATGTATTATAATGTACAAGTTCCAATAATCATGCTGGATTCATTTTTTATTATTAGAAGAAACTTATGTTCCTCCTCTCACCTTTCCCACCTAAGAACCTTTTAATATGTTTTCCCCTTTAAATCTCACTTTAGGTCCTAAGACTTAGGGATTTGATCCAATACCATGGTTTATTCCTCAACACCCATTTTTAGATGACCAAAAATCAAAATGGTACCTATACACCATTTATATGTAATGTCCCAATTTAACGTTATTTTTTTACTACCACCAAAAATTATTGGAAAAAAGAGAGGGTATTACATTACAATCCTTGTCTAAGTCTTTTCCAACATAGTCGAGACATCAAAATTCATTCATTTGTGTGAGCATTGGGGAATATTATAAAATTAATATCAAAATGGTTTGTGGAAATGAACTTTACAGGTAAATAATCACAAATAAGGGATCAATGATAAGGCCTCCTTCATAAATCCATGAGATGGAAAATGAAAGAGGAAAGAGGAGCCAGATATGGAAAAAAACGAGGAGAATGTAGGAATAGAAAACTATACACCTTTAAAATTATGGAAAAATGTAGGAGATATAAATATTTGAATAATTCACATGTCCCATGGAATAAATCTCAACATGATTTATTTCAATTCTTAACTCATCCAAGTCGATAAGAAGGTTTTCCTGAGCAACTTTCTAAAATATAGCTCCAATAAAACAAAGTGGTAGGAGTCATATGCATTAAAACTCTTTTCCCATTAAATAGTATCAATGGTTTAGTTTCTATGGTTTTTCTATAGTCATAGTTAGTGGCTTATCAAGAACATAAAGAGTATAATTGGTCATTATTAGCCCCTCCTTCATTCAGTAAAAGATAATTTCATTGGTTGGGTAAATATAATGGCCAAGCCTACTTCACTTGGTTTAAGTTAGTAGGTCTTATCAAACTTCATAATTTCAATATGCCATAACCTATTATAGCACTTGAGTCATGTTTATGACACCCATTAAGGCCATAGTGTCTGATAAGTTCTTTCTAGCACACAACCAAGATCATTCCTTCCTAGTTTGGCATGTTTCATGAGCATAATATGTTTTCCTTTCTGTAGGACATACTAGAATTATTTCAATTTTCTTAAACCCTCCCATGTCATTATTTTATAATTTAAGGATGATCAGGTCAAATTTCATGATGTAAAATCCTAGTTTGCAAAAAAATCAACGTTGGCCCCATTTACTAGTTAGTGGATGGGTTCCAAGAGGACATGATTATTTATAGAAAATAAAATAGTATCTATTCATTATGAGAAAAATACGAAACTCTCACCTTTTAGAGATCTAGATAAGTGTGCCAATGATCCATTGTTTGTTTGATTCCAAGTTCATTCACCTAGTTTATAAAGAGAGAAAAGTGCACACCTCCTAAATGGCCAAATTCCATTGTCATGAATTCGTGATCATGTTATGTCTTCAATCTGAACCAAAGGAGAAAAATCAATCTAAGTAGAAAATATAGAAATCTAATACCTTTCCAACATTTTATCATATGCCTAGATTCGGCTCGAGGTTGTTCAGAATAATCCTTTACATTTTTAGGACCTCTTTTAAGCATCAATTTGGTGGTTGTAGTTCAGGGTTTAAAAAAATGTTGATAGACTCTAAATCATAAATTTTGAGTTACCATGCTATAGTTGGTTATAATCGCTTTATAGAAATTCCTCGTTTTGACATCAGATGACCCAATTATGGTTAAAAAAAATTCAAGCTCTTATTAATGCTATTATTCTATATTTGTGTACCATGTGTGTTTCCCTCTAGGGAAATAAATGTGCAAGTTTAGTTTTATTGTGTGATTCGTGATCATTTATATCAAATATAATTTCATTTGTAGTGATAAGGAAATACCAAGACAATATATATTTTCTTGTATAATCTCGTAGATTACTTATCATTAGGAAGGAAATTGTCTTCACATAATAAATGTAGGGACATATAGATCACATTAATAATTATTATTTTTCTTCAACAATCAACCCTAGTCTGAGTAATTGTCTACTCATGGGAAAACCATGCGCTCAGATTCCATGCACCCATCCCAATCTATCTTGCAGGGTGGCATGAGGAAGTTTGAATGCATGATGATGGTATGGAATGGTTAAAAGACATGGTGATTTAGTAAGTGGAGCATCATGTGAACTAATGTCCCTTTGTTTAGTGTTGTTGATATTGTACAACATGATATGAGGTCTAATTCAAGTGGAATTAAGGAAATATCACCTAGAATGGTGGCCATTATTTTTATGGGATGTGAGATTAGTAATGAGGGGCAACAAGTGTCGGTTAATGCCATATGTTTCTTAGGTTTCTTTTGCTTATGTCTCTTGCTGGTATATTTCAAGCCTCAATTTCACTTTTCATTTAGTAGCTTGTTTGAAGATAGGGATATCCTGGAGGAATAGTTGCAATAGAGGGAAGCTTGGTTATATTATATTAACATATCCTTGGTTAAAAAGGAAAAATATCAAGAAATTGGGTTGATCTCGTGGGTTGGAGTGTTTCTTGGGAGTGGGCAGTATGTGGAATTTCGAAGATCTACAGATTCTACTCCTTATTATTTTATCCTTCCCTCTAGGGATTCCTCCTAGATGAAAATACATTGAACATCCCTCGACATGGACCCCCTTTTATCTAGAAAGAATGGTTTGGGAAAAACACATCGCTCGCAACTAGTAATTTCCTACTCACATGCCAAGGGAAATTCAAGAGTCTGATATAAACAAAGAGAACTATGGTGAGTCGATTTTGAAGAAGGTTCTACAGAAAATAGAATGAATGAAGGAATGGGTGGAAGTTGAGCATAATCTTACCGGTCTTGTTACTATCAAGGAAAAGATGGGATCAGTGGCCAAGGATGTTGGTTCTTCCATAACCAGAGACACAAAATACACTAAAATGGCCACCCTATATTGACATTGTAAGACCCTGTTAGGAAAGTCCATAATGGAATAGGAAGAGGAAAATAGATCCATCATCATGCAAAAGGACAAAATTCAAGAGTAGATAAGGAAAATTAAAAGATACCTAAGCCTCATAGCTCATGGGTAGGTGGAACTGGACACAAAAACGAATGCTTTGGCTTGGGAAATGACTGGTATGATATTTCTCAAAAGTCCTCCAAAATGGAAGACAATAGTTTCTCTTGCAAATCCCAAGGTGCTCAATTATGTTACTATATTTTATGATACTTAGTTCTAGGGGTGGTTACTTTGTTAGTTATGGTTGCATTGACATGTAGAAAAAATGCATTATAGTAAACAAGGTAGGACTAGACATAGCGCATGCTCATAGGCCTAATCCTCTTAGGAAGTTTGATACCATTTTCGTTAATTTTAAACAGTTTAAGAAACTCTTTGACATTCTGCTAAATTAGATAAAGGTGGACAAGCTCAAATTTTATGATTGGTATATATTCCCAAGTACATATGATGTATATCTGTGAGATGTAGAACAATTGGTGGTGGGGTATGGTTAAGAATCCCCCTAAGCGGAAAGGTCGTCGGTTCAAATCCCATGAATACAAAAAAATACAACCATGTTAAGGGTTTGTGTGGTCTAGGCCAGGTGCGATCCCTGAGTGGTTTTGACGGGTTAGATGTCCCTAGTTCATGGTAACTTAGCCAATGGAAAACTTGCTAGTCAAAAAGGTTCTTCTACTTTCCAACAAAAAAAAGTGCATATGATGTATACTTTTTGTTATTTTAGAAATATAATATTTCCTGTAGTTAAATCTTTTTTTTATAAATATTATTAACTTTAATAGATAAGATTAAGTGTAGGAGGTAATGATCAATGCACTTTTTAAATAAAATTACTTTGATGCAAATTTCTTAACTTAATTAATTCTTTCATTCCCTAAGTGCACTTAAGTATAAGGAAAATGGTTTAATTTCCACCATTAACTAATCCAAAATGTGGTTTAGTATAATAAAATTCAATGTGTGCATTATTCCACAAAATGTACTTAAGCATAAGGAGATCCACAGCATAAGAATAGTACAATGAACAAAGAGAATTTATAATTTAAAGGAACATGAATATTGCTTGACAATTCTCTCCAAAGAAAGGAATGACCTTAATTTTTATTTAAGGGTATGACTATATTACCAATTGGCAAATCAATATTATGCATCGTTATTTATAAACTCAAATTCGAGGCATATTACCATTATACTCTTTAATGGCTTAGCATTATTAGCTAACTCAATTAATAATAATGTAAAACATACATATCACCCTCACCTTCACTCTATATACTAAAAATCAATTAAGAAATGTTCGTTATTCACAATAACAACAAATATTATAATTATTCACTCATGTCCAATATGAGAAAATGAATAAAATTTAATATGTGAATATAATATTTAGATATAGTCGTATATGTTACATATATTCTTTTATAATTATTTTCCTACTTGGGTTTTTTGGATTAACAACCATAACTTGTAAAATTAAAATATATCAATAATCAACTTGTTGACAATAAATAATAAATTCTCATAACTAAAATAATATAGACTATATATAGCACATAACACTCCAACTATATAGTTATGTATTGTGACTAAAAATATGTGGTGTTGGTAAATACAGCGAGGAACATTTTCAGGGGTGAAACTTCGACTATGAAGAAATAATTGAGTGTCAAATTTAGAAGGGCAAAATTTTATGTATAAATGTTTTAAAATATTTTAAAATAGTTTACACTAAAATTAAATATTTCTTTTAATATGTAAACTCTTTCACCTATCCAAAAATATAAATATAAAGGAAAATAGTGGTCATATATTTTGACCCTCCATAATTTGATGGATCCTCCATTTCACCCCAATCATTGAAATAAAGATTTTTTAATTAAATATAACTTTTTTTAGTCAATAAAAGGTTTACCATTGGTTGTTTATGGGCCCATGGTTTTAAGTGACCCATGGTATTTTCGAATGGTATTACATGTGATAAAATCTATTTGATGAACTCCATGGAATTTAGAAGATCCAAATTTGTTCTTAAGATAATTATAATAAATTATGTATAAAGACACTTTCAATTTCCATGTTAAATGTCTTTTCATTATTAGTATATTATATTATTAAAATAGTTACCAATCCAATTTTAAGATTATTTTGTGGATATTTTTTCATAACAAACGATTAATATTAATATTAATATTATTAGTTATATTAATATTATTAGTTATATTAATATAATCGTATTATATTAATTATATCAATAAATCGTATTTACAATATTTAATGTATATAGGTAATTCTTACATTAATAAAATAGTTATTATTTTTTAATCATAAATTTTATAACATATACTTTATATTTATATTATTTTTACAATATAAATTATTTTTTATTTTTAATTATATAAATAAAACAATTCACTCTCAAACTATATTCATATTTAATTTTTATTTTCATATAGTTTTATTTCTTCAAATATGGGAAAAAGGAATGTCATCGAATCATATATATGTCAACCAAATCATTAATTAATATGGTTGTGATATTCTCTTGTATGTTAAGGATAAAGTCTAGATATGCTTGCCACATGTTGGGTATGTGTTATATATTCTTTGCATGTGTGTGTAGGATGAGGGGAGTGCGCTTGTCAACAACATGCCTAATCATCCCTGGGAATTTTCTAAAATTATGTAATTTAATCTTGGTTAAGGGATTGGGGATCTATTTCTAATCTAGTTTTATGGATTAGGGTATTGGAGACTATGGAATAACTATATTGTATTGTGAGTGATTCATAATGATAATGAAAAATAGGAGTTATGGCTCCAAGGTTTGTTGGTTTTCTCGGTTAAGGCTTTCCAAGGTAAATCTATATGTTTTATGTGTTTAAATGTTGTCGTGTAATCTCTATTTTGATTAAATAATATGTATGCTTTGCTTCTCTACACAGGTTTAAACCTTACATTACATTCATTGGCATTGTATATTTCTATACCAATTTGGATATAGATTTGTCGGTACATATCATCTAACCTTTATGTAATTTAACTAGCTCTTCCTTGTTATTGTTGTTGAAAAAATAGATTTCATTCCTTACAATGCCTCTACTATATACATATTAATAAAGAAATAATATTAGAGTGTAGATCATTCACTTGGAAAATTTGAAAGAACCCATCTGATAACATCACCTTACATACTCACTCCATGCTGTTTCCCGATGGCTCCATCCATTTAATCTGCTGTCCTACCTTCCCTCCTCCCTCCGCCACATGGCTTAACATCTGCCTTCTCCTTCTCTCAATCTATGCAGAATTAATGGCCAAACAGCCCTGGGTTAAATGCCTCTCCTCCTCGCACGCTCAATGTCCCTTCGAGCATTATGCTATGTCTTCTCCTCGCGGTGATATGCCTATCCACTCCGTTCCATTTCTCAGCTCTGGTTCTCAAGAGGCTACGTGAGTTCTGCTGAATGTAGTTGCAAGTGTTGGAGAAGGGTGGTTGTAGGGTATCCCGTGGCAAGCACTCCCTCTCACCCGTTCCTTCATGAAGGAAATGCTTGCTCTTGCAGCCTTTTCCACTTGCTCGTGCAGCTCCCTCTCAGCGTTGTGGTCTCCAAACCTCGGCTCAGGTATAACTCTTATGCATTCTGGAAATATGGGGAGAAGCATGGTCTTGGGTTGCCATTGCACGGGGTGGCAAGAAGGTGATGTGGGTACTTTGGCCTGTAAAGAAAGGCACGAAGGGTCCTTGCTACAATAGGAGCTCATAGTGCTCAGTCTTTTTCTCAGTGGTTGCTCGGTCGAGAACTAGGCTTGTGTCCTTGCTAGTTCTGTTCGTGCCTTACACAATCACTTTGCTCGAATTGATATCTCTACAGGAGCAGAAAGAATGTATCAGGCTGGTGAAAGTGTAGGAATAATGGATGTAAAAAAGAACCTGAGGCATCTATATGAAATGATAGCAATTGGTATAATGGACAACAAGGAAATTGAGCGGGAGGTTAAGAGCATAGGAGAAATAGTGAGCTACACCTCTTTGCAGATCAACAACCATGACACTCGGATTGATGATAATGAGAGAAACCTTTGAGAGATAATGGGCAAAGTTGACAGGATTCAAGAAGATCTCCAGCGTTTGATTACCATGAACTAGGGTAGCATGGTGAATGGAGCCACTGCAGAAGCTGAGCACCCAATGGAGGAAGAGTCTATAGTTCAGCCCAGGAATTTTAGAGGCAATCCTTAATCTGTTCTCCTTTAATTATGGTTAAATGTTCTACTGTCTTTTACTATGTAATCAGTTTATAAGGGTATATACTACCTATGACATTAGCTGTTTTGGAAAAACTTTGTGTGTAGTTTTTTGGAAAACTCCTCAGATAAGCTTTCTGTGTAGCAATTTTGAACTACATGAATACTTTATTTTGCCACTACTGTGATGAATGGTTTTGCACATCTTGTTCTATATAAACCTTTTATAGTTTCTGTTAAAAAAAAAACATCACCTTACATACTCTTCAAATAATAAGTATGTTACAAATTTAACTTCATAACACATTCTCTTTTCTCTAACTGAGTGCACACTTCTGTAATGCACCCGCATGTTACACACCTACACGAATAACAATGTGTAGCTAAAATCATGCATAGAGAACTATAAAGGTTGCATAACCGATTAAAACTCAAATTATTTAAAATTATTATCAGTGAGCCCCAGTCAACTCATTACTGCGGAAGCATAAATATTTATAGGTTAGAATCTCAATTAATGATTAAACATAATTAATAAGTTAATTAATTAGAATTAGCAACAGTCTCGACATTTTATTTTTGTCTTCCTAACTTTACCAAACCCTCCCGACATTCTATACATCAGGTGTCAAAAATTAGCACCGCTAAATGAACACATCAATTTTACAATTCGGTCATTGATGCTACGACCTCAGAACTTGAGTCTACTGACGTTAGACCTTAGGTGTCGGCAGAACATTAAATCCCATTATCAATTATGTTGTTGATACCAACATCGGCACCTTGACATAAAAACCTCGGCATTGACATGGAATTACAATTATATTTGTTACGTTGATCACAATGTCGACACAAGTACTTTGGCACTTCGGTGCATCAATAGTTAACTTGTTATTGAACAACAAATCCACAAGGAAACCATGATACCAACATTGGTACTTTGGTGTTGGCTCGTCAGAATCAACATCGATATAGAGATCCATTCACCAATGGTATTTTGATCTCGAAGTCGGCACCCCAGCATCAACACCTTGGTGCATCAACACTACGAAAAAGTGGGAGTTCACTTGCTACAAATCCTTCATGTTTTCCCTTCCAACCTAAGATGTCCACATAGGAACTTTGACATCATAACCATAAATTTCTCTTTTGAGTTCAAAGGTTTAACACTTGTCCATTTCAAGAAAACAACTAAGTAAAAACTTGCCACTGGTTAAACGTGTAATTTACAGGATTTCAACTAATAATCAAGATTCATACAAATCAATAGATTGTTTCTCATATTTGATTACTAAACAATGGAATTTCAGACAACACTCTCAGTCTTAAATATAATTCACAATAAGGCTGAGAAACAGAGTTCCAAATAAATCTTAAACTCTAAAACATTTATAAAAAAATTAATTGTTGCAATTAAGAACAATTTACAAGGCTATATAAACAGGAAAGTATTCCATAACAATTTTAACAAACATATTCAAGAACTAAATATGTACAAGTTAGAACTATGGAATCTCTTCCTTTACTGTGCAGTACACTGAATATAGATATTTTATCCCAATAAATTGTCTATGAACATTTTCCTTTATTTTCTCAACCATGAAATGACTATAAAACTCGAATGTTGATTATTCAAAGACATAACACATTCAAACCACACAGAGAAATGTTAAAACCAAAATACAAAGTTTGAATATGATAAACAAATTACCCATTTTCATATTGGCAGACTATCCCAATTCATTTACTCATAACCCATTAAACATCTTTTGGAATCTCATTGAGTTAACTATCAACTACCAACTAAGTATTATTGTCATTCAATCAATTACGTTGCTGACAGATACAATGAAACAAATCATATTATCAATTTCCATTTAGAAAATTTGTTGGAATTATTATATATGCTAAGAGAGGGGGGAATCAGTATATAACACAAATTATACTATTATGCACTTTAAAAAATTCTCTGCCAAAAATAGTAATGGTACAGTTTCACACAAAATCTATAAAATAACTTTATTTATATCTATATAAAAATTGATTACATAAATGGGAGACACCAATCTCCAATTGTGAGCATCGATTCACTCATGCACCAGCCTAGTTGTAAGCATCAACTTGTTGTTTATAGGCACCAACATGTAATAAATTATATCATTTGTGCAAGCACCAACTTGTTGAATTCAGGAACCAACCTAAATGGATATCAGTCCTTTTTGTACAAGCACCCACTCGCAGTGTTGAGGCACTGGCATGTTTGAATAATATAATATCCTCTTTGCGTTTTTCAAATCCGAATGAATGGGTGAACCAAATCCTCATTGTCTTTACCAGCACCAAATAGAAGGAAGCATTGGCTCCCTATTATATTTTTTAGCACCAACTGGAAGGAAGCTGTGACTCCCTGTTGTATTTTCCAACACCAACTAGAAGGAAACTACAACTTCCTTTCCTTGCCCCTTTTTCCTCCCTAAAGTGAATATGTGTATATCAAGAACCGAGATCTTTGTTTATCTTATTTGTGATTTGTGATTCTTCTCATTTGTGACTGCTTTGATCTATATCTTCTTTGGTCTGCATCTTATCCTTCTATAATCTACGTCACAACAGTCTATAATCTATGGGAGTGTCTGTTGGAGACATTTACCATCATACACACTCTTTTGGTCAAATTGGCCTAGTTAAACCACTATCCTAAGTTTAATTGACATCAGTGGATCATTAATTGCCATCATCCAGTCACACCCACGCCTACCTATAGTCAAGGAGGCTAACTTAGCCTTCTCCTACAGTCAAGGATGCTAACTGGAGCACTCCGGGGGTGATCTGAGTGATATTAATGCACCTAATTGCTAACTGGTAGTTACAATCAGTTCAACTAGTCAGTTAGGGTGCCTCCTCTCATTAAATATATTATTTAATGATTATTTATTATTATGTAATGATCTGGAGTCAACAGGGCACCTCCACCAACTTCTGATGATCAGTTCAGCTTCAGCTAACCTCATCGGTGTTCATTGAAGTCATGGAGCACTAGCACTTGATGGTTGGATTTCTATGGCATGTGGTTGATCTCCTTTAGTTGAGATTCAGTCATTTATTTCACTCCGACTTCAGTTAGGGTTTGGTGAGTCAATTAGGGTTTTGATCAAGTGGTTAACTGAGTGTGATTGCATGGCTAAGAATCAGTTAAGCTAGACTCACTCACTGAATTCGAATTGTCTCCTTAGGTATTCGAATTCTTCATGGAGTTAAGCAATTGCTCGACATTGTTATTGTAACCATTCATTGTTTATTAAATATACAGAAAGGAAACCAATTCCGGTTTCGATTAACACCATTTCATGAGTATTTGTTGATTATTCTTTTATGAGATTGATTCTTAGTTCCTAGATCATGTGCAAGAATTAATATGGTATCAGAGCATACAGCGGAAGAAGATATATCTCTCAAAAACAAGCTTTTTGATAGATTTCTCCATGAAATTTGAGCAATAGCTCAAAAGTCCAGCACTGCACCAGAATCCAAGGCTTACCACTCAATATCCAAAGAAAAGAACTTGTTGATCAAGCTTGCTTGATTGACTATGCTGGGTGTGATAAAACCCTAGAATGTGCAGGCTGTCCGACCTTACGGTGCCCCTTTTGTTTTGATTTGCAGGTTTTAACAGGTACAACTTCAAATGGACTCATCAATCCCTCTTCTCACCCCATTCACAAGCTATTCGAAATGTAAGTTGAAGATGATTGCATCTCTGAAGAGACGAGGTCTCTATGAGGTGTCTATTGGACTTGGAAAAGAGTCTTATGAGAATGAGAATGACTGGCTAAGTGATAGAGATTTTGGAGCAATATGTCTAGCCCTTTCTCCTAGCTTGTACTACCTTATTATTGGTTCTGCTGAATACCCAAAGGAAGTTTGGACAAAATTGGACAGAACCTTTGGCAAGCACAATGAGGATCGTAATAGTACTTTGGAGATCACATCCAGCACCACAAGAGTTTTTCACTCAAAATTCTCAGCCTCTACTCTCTTTGATGAAGTTGTTCAAGATGAAGATGAAGCAGAATCTTGTACACATTCAATTCGAATTGAAGAAAGTCTCCATGTAGTGACTCCTTCTCCTGATGCTCCGGAAGTTCATGAGATCTCTGATATCTCATATCCTCATATTGCTGAAACAGAAGAAGACATTTGAATCTCTGATCTTGAATAAAAATACTGCTGCACTTCCATGCAAACATTCACCGGTGATTTTCCTTTGAATTCTGTGCAAAATTTACCAGTAATTGCTTCCGAAAGTGAAGAGAAATTTGATTTTTCTCCCTCTAATGTTGCTGCTGGTGTGAAAATATGTAAAAAATTGGATATTTTGGAAGAAATATTAGATTATAAGAGTGAAACATTCGCTCCCCATGATCTAGATCTTCCAGTAAAATCTCGCAGGATTGCATGCACCAAAATTCAGAATTTTGAAGAAGAAGAAAACTGTGCATCCACCGCCTCGGTTGACCATAATTTTGGATATGATATGAACCTTATTGGATCTGATATGATCTTATTTGGATCTGATCTGATATTTCTTGTTTCAAAATTTTAGTTTCATAAACCTTCAGTACTGCTTGTAGATGTTCTCATCAACAGTGTGAAGAAACAAGTATCGCAAGTCTCCTACGAAACTGTTGCTAGGGATTTGATTTGATTTCATAGTTTTGGATCTGTAGTGAAATTATTTAGATCTGATTTACATTCTGATCTGATATTATTTTTTTCATATTTTAAAATCCAAGAGCTTTCAGCCATGCTTGTAGCTGCTCTCACCAATTCCGGTGTGAAAAATCAAGTACCGCAATTCTTCTTCAATTTTGTTGTTGGGGATTTGGTGTTAATTTCCTCTTATGAGGTTGCTGATATTTTATTTTGTGATTCATTAGCTATTTCAGAATCTATATCATATTATGGAGCTCAAGCATTCACTCTCTAGAGTCCCAGGGATTCTCTACCTTTGGTCACAAGCTCATCTCCTCACAGAACTAGTAAAGAGGAAGACATTATGCATCCGCTTGGACACTTGCTCCTAAAAATTGGGGCTGATTTTACCACTCATGGTTTGCTGTTCAAGGATGCAACATATCCATTTATTGAGTGTTCCACACATGGTTCGAATCCTCAAGAACCTTTGCTCTCTCTTCAGATGATTTCAGCTACTCTACATGGGTCCAGTTTTCACCGTGCTGCTATTTATATTTCTGATTCAGTTGAGTGCATTGTTCTTCTTCCAAAGTGGAAGATTATTCCAAACACATTCATTTAGTTTGGATTCAGAGGTTCACATGCACAGTCTCAGGATTTTGTTGAATAGAAGAACCAATTCTTGATTTACTGCTTAGTTTGAGGGGGGTATTTTTCACATGAGGTTTTCCCCATTTCCTTGGTTATATTAAATAGTTACTTTATTGTACAGGGTGACCTATGGCCTTTGTTGCCGGGGCCCTAGAATTTTTATGCATCTATGTTTTCTAACTCTTCCTGAGTATAGCTTAAGGGGGGGTGTTGGAGACATTTACCATCATACACACTCTTTTGGTCAAATTGGCCTAGTTAAACCACTATCCTAAGTTTAATTGACATCAGTGGAGCATTAATTGGCATCATCTAGTCACACCCATGCCTACCTATAGTCAAGGAGGCTAACTTAGCCTTCTCCTATAGTCAAGGAGGATAATTGGAGCACTCCGAGGGTGATCTGAGTGATATTAATGCACCTAATTGCTAACTGGTGGTTACAATCAGTTCAACCAATCAGTTAGGGAACCTCCTCTCATTAAATATATTATTTAATGATTATTTATTATTATTTAATGATCTGGAGTCAACAGGGCGCCTCCACCAACTTCTGATGATCAGTTGAGCTTCAGTTAACCTCATCGGCGTTCATTGAAGTCATGGAGCACTAGCACTTGATGGTTGGCTTGCTATGACATGTGTTTGATCTCCTTTAGTTGAGATTCAGTCATTTACTGCACTCCGACTTCAGTTAGGGTTTGGTGAGTCAATTAGGGTTTTGGTCAAGTGGTTCACTGAGTGTGATTGCATGTCTAAGAGTCAGTTAAGCTAGACTCACTCACTAAATTCGAATTGTCTCCTTAGGTATTCGAATTCTTCATGGAGTTAAGCAATTGCTCGACATTGTTATTGTAACCATTCATTGTTTATTAAATATACAGAAAGGAAACCAATTCCGGTTCCTATTAACACCATTTCATGAGTATTTGTTGATTATTCTTTTATGAGATTGATTCTTAGTTCCTAGATCATGTGCAAGAATTAATAGTGTCTACTATATCACTTCTATGATTTCTTATCTTTTCATATCTACGTTTCTGCACTCTACAACACTCTGTCACTTCTATGATACATGACTTTTACTTCTGCTTGTGCAATCTACTTCATTCACTATGTATTTTCTTTGCACATCCCAATACAGGGTATCCTTCTAATTTTTGTACCATCTTCTTTTTATGTTCATTGTTTTTATGCAATATAGCTATACTGTAAATCCATTGTTGGAGAATCTAGCTCATGGTTGTTATTATAAGTGAATCTATGACTTGTTGAGTAGGTAACTAAAAAAATAACTTATCAAGAGACATAATAAAGACATGCATTATCTAGAAGAAGAGATAATTTAACTATATTAATGGATATGAAAATAAGGTGGTTGTAGATGATAAGGGAACTATTCAAATTGATAAGCATTATCACATGATGTGTATTGAGAACCATTAATCTATTAAATAGATCAATGGATAAAACCAATTCAAGAATTTATAACTACCCTCGATAATGAATAAAAATTATACAAATATAGAATTTTTTTGTGTTTACTCTATTTGAGTATCATACCTCTCTCACATATGTCCTCTCAACAAAGATTTTAGAAGGTTTTGTAATTCAATAAAACTTTGCCACAATCTTACAAGATTTTATAATTCTCTAAAATATTCACCCATATTTTACAAGATTATATAATTTTGTGAAAGATTCTCCAAAGAATTTTAGATACATATAAATTATCGATAAAACAAGTTTCACAATTTTCCATGTATTATTGTGATTCACTCATTTATTATACATATAATTTTAGGAGGTTCTAAAAATTCTCCTTGATCAACCATCAACATTAAGTGTGTGTGTGTACACACACACATATATACTTTGAAAATGAATAATTTACATTAAAAATGTATATAAGAAAGTATAGTAAAATAGAGCCTTTTCAATTATTCATTCTATATAGGATTGTTTTTTAATAATTAAAAATAAATTTGACATGCATGGTTAATTATTAAATGAAAATCATTAATCTCACTTATCTATATAAAATTCATTAATATTAAATCATAAGGATAATCACTAAATTACAAATTTACTTGGTATAAAGAGGGAAAAAGCATTTCAAATACAATAGCTCAAAAACATGACATGTGTCTTATTCGAGAGGAGGATGAGGAAATTTATTTTCTCAACTGAAATTAGAGGAATTTCCTCCTTAAAAATGATATCAACCCTAATCTCTCATTTTTTCCTCGATTCTTTCTTCCTCTCTTCCTCTTTTATATTCCTTTCTTCTTCTCTTGGGTTTTTAAGTTACGGTTTTTCCTTCCTCATAGGCATTATGGACGACAAGGTTTATTTAATAAGGATTATCTTCTTAAGGTGAGGATTCCTCACAATTTTCCTTATTATTTAGCATGGTTTTTTCAATATTATTTCTCTTTTCTTGTTTTCTTGTTACTGGTTTTAACCATTTTCTTAGTATTCTCTTGTTTGTAGGTTGTTTAAGGAGGGAACGAAGACTCCATTATTTCTTGTAGGTTGTTTGAAAAGAGAATGAAAAAACTATTGCTTTCTCATAGGGGTGAAGAGATAAGATACACAAGTTATTGCCTTCATTTTATCTTAAATTTATGGGTTTTCTTCATGGATTTTTTTATATTTTATTTTCCAATTTATGCCACAAACAATAACCATCACTTTACATGTGATTGTAGAAGAAATATAAGTATCTATCTTCTAAGGAAATAAAATCAGTTGGAGTATTTTATGTAAGCTTCAAAGCGAGTTATAATAGAGCTCAATTGGATCAGTGACTCTAAAACTTGTGACCAAAATAAGAATCTACCTTTTTTCTAGCTTAAAACCTCGAGGCCTTTATATATTTTGAGTATTTTGTGTTTTTTTAAACCAAAAATGAGTGTGGAATAAGAAATACACTTGTTATAAAGAAATATATTTGAGTTCGAACCCCATCACCCTTCATTCTATTTGATTGTTTTTTAGCTTGTTTTTAATTCGGACCCATTAATGTATTTGAACTTTTTCGCATGGGATTTTTTTCTTTGTTGTACTATGAATATTTGAGTGTAGCACCATACCAAATTTAGACATTTCCATGGTTCTAGTCTTGAAAATTTAATGAGGGTGAATCTGTGATGATGTGAAGGAGGGTGGAGCGATGGTGTTTCCAGGGTTTTTTGTGGGGGTTCTAAGTATTAAGAAGTGATAAAGTGTTTACCTTCATGTCTAGTTGTAGGTATGGGCTCAACATCGAGGGGGGGCAACCCCCTCCCTGAAGAACATAGGAAAAGGAGTGCAAGGTAGAATGAGGGGGGATACTTTCAGGGGAATGGGAGGAGAAGGAACAAACAGTACTGAAGGTATACTAGGATTTGAAAAAGATCCAAGGAAGCCCGGACAATGTGTCCCTAAATCGTCATCCAAACCTAGTATTCAGATATATTTAGCAGGTCTAAGAGATCATATTCAATACATGAAGGATCATGCATTGATAGGAAAATTTGTAGGAATATGCACATCATGGAAAGCACTAACATGGTGGATCAATGGAATGTGGAAGCCCAAAGGACATTACAATTTGCATCTAGGAAGAAAAGGATTTTTCACCATCATATTCTTTAATATGGAGGATAAGAACCAAGTTCAATATGGAGGTCCCTACTTCTTCAACTCTGCAGGCCTTTTGCTAAGACAATGGAAGATGAAATTTAACCCTGACAAAGAGGACCTAATAGTGTCGTCGGTCTAGATACACATGTACTCTCTACCAATAGAGTACTCGAGAGAGGAAATCCTGGAAGATCTAGGTAAAACCATAGGGAAATTTTTCAAATCCTTAGAACAAACTAAGGAAGTGAGATATATATCTTATGCTCGGATACGTGTATACATGGATTTATCAAGAGAGCTTCTAGAGGCTATCAATTTATCATGGGAGGATAAAGAGTGGATCCAAGATTAGATTACGAGAATGTTTCATTCAGATGCAAGTGTTTCCATGAGCATGGGAACATGTTTAGATATTTTCCTTTGAATAAATTAGGGGGGTAGACAAGAACAAGGTTGAGAAGGATGCTGAGGGATTCACAAAAGAAAATAGTAGGAAAATACATGCAAGGAGAGGAAACAAACTGAAAGTTCTGTTGAGGCCTGGAAAATCACAGGCGGCAACAGTAAGGGATTCTCCCCAATCAACGTTCCCAACTAGCCCGTTGACTGTTTGGTATAGGGAATCCGTCTGGTTTGTGGTCCGGCTACCGTAGGTCAAGTAACAAAACAAAGGCTTTACCGGTTGTGGCCCGGTCCACCGAGTTTTTGTGTTTTGACTTAAGATATGAAATGCAAGTGCCTAACTAAATGCAGGGTGATAAAGATGCCAGGAGCAATCACAATGTGATGCGTAGGTTCTTACCTCTCATCTTATGGCTCATAGGCATCTAAATTGCATACAACAAAAAGCAAACTGACTATCTAAACTATCCCTAGGGAGCAGAATTAGTATTTATTAGTGAGTAATAAATTTTGGCACATACATAATGAAGAATCATAGATAGCTGATACTTCTTTCAAGACACATGAACACTCACAAATATTTAAATAACCAGATAGCCGATTATTTTATAAAACAACCTTTATTACTCGCAGTGGAAATATCCCAAAAGATACCGAAAAGCATTCAATAAGAACATAGGTTCAGGAAATTAAACACTCTTACAGTAAATGAAACCCAACTAAAAATGAAATAGTTCCTCTTCAACATTATTCATTGAGTTGTATTGATACATTCCACTTCTCACTCTCTCCAACAGGCAAAATTGCCGTTTCCTTTGCAAAATGAAGTAGTTCCTCTTACAAGCAAACATTTACAAAATTTTCTAGGGAAAAATCCCTTTCTCATTCCTACTTTCGAATATTTAAGCTACAACCGCCGACCCTTTGGGATCCCCCCGACTTGTGACTTTCCAGTTCTCCAGACGTTTCCAGTCCTCCATCTTTCAACGCACATTCATGATTGGCTGGGTAACTGCTGGGCCTTTCAGAACTCCGCGTTTGCTGTTAAACCGTCCATATTCCTCCATGCCGTGTCATTTTGACCGATCTCCCGCGCTCTCCTGCAATTGATCGACAAGCATCATTCACTGGGATGACGTTACAAAACAACATAGCAAGATTTACTCATGAAACAACCATCTCGCAAGGAAATCACTAGGAGCCGATACCACTACCTCGACCATAGCGGGAAACTTACTGGTGGTTCAACAATATTTACGTCGGAAGAGCGGACCAGTCCACAGGCGGGAAACACCATTAATCGGACGTCAGACGGATAGTACATCGGAGGCTAAATGGTTGTTTCATCTGAAATGGAAAACGAGACAAAGGCTAAAGACAAGCGATGAGGGAAGGAGGAGGCTTAGTCGGATGTCGGCAGACATTAGAATCGGAAGTTAAAGGGTTCTCCTAGCCACAACGGCAGACGAGTCAGGGCTACAGGAAAGCGGTTGAAGGTTAATACAAATCGGTCATCGGGGGGATTTAGAATTCAGACGCTCTCTAGCTCTTCTCAGTCGCAACAACGAAAAGGTAAAGGCTCTGGACAAGCGATTAAAGACAAAACGAATCGGACGTCGGCACGATTTGACTTCGGATGGCAAAACAACTTTAGAAGCCGCAACGGCGGACGGGACAAAGGTTAAAACTTTCGATCAAGACAAGAAAAACTCCTGATCCAACGAAAAAACTAAGTGTTCAATCAGCTACGAACATTTAACGAGGGATAGCGAACTGTCATCCCTCTGTAATGGCGACCATAGTAGAGTCAACTGGTTTGATCCACACGCAAAACAAAAATAAAAAGTTATGGCTCACCATAAACTTCATCGCAATCAGAATTTGAGCCTTGGTAAAGAATTGAGCTTTGTAGTCATTAAAAAATAAAACATAGATCAACACTCAAAAGAATTCGATGATCAAAACAAAATCATGAGGAGGGTCCCGAAATAAAGAAATTTGGGGAGAAAAGTTGCAGCTACAACAACTGGCGATTACCTGGTGAACCTAGATCTCTGGGTGATTTTTCTTTGAGTGACAGACTGTTTAACAACAAATGCATCCTTTTGAATTATTCCAGCTATCCGAATTTCTCAAATGACCGAAGTGTGTACCTTAATCATTGATGCTAGTCCAATTTGGGGAAAGTGGAAACCGAGACCTTCAGATCCAGATAACTCTGTTGAGGCCAGAGAATGAGTTTCATTATTACCTATGCCTTCAGGTAGCTAACAACGTGGACACCATAGGATTGTAGCAGATAGTAAATAGCAATATTCGTTTGTTCCTCGTTCCCATGCCATTTTACACTTGTGTGCTTTTGGAATTTCATCCCTTTCATCTGAGTCCTTATGTACGCCTTTCTTACTGAATTTTAATTCAGGATCCTCTATCCCATAGTGTCCTTTTGTGTGAGTGGTGTACTTCAAGTTTCAGCCCACGGACGGAGAGGATCTTTTGGCAATTTAGTACTTATGATTCAGCACCCGCTTTGATTTATGATGCCTTTATAGAAGTTTTGACTCTTTATTTTCCTTTTGGCCTTTGTTTCTTGGCATGGGATCATTTATATTTAATACATTGTTCACCTTGCCTCTTTCCATGGGTCCTCTGCTGTTGTTTCCTTAGAACATTTTAAGTGTGACGTGGATGGAGCCTCGACATAGTACTCCAGACTCCTCGAATCCGGTTTATTTCAAAGGGTTTAAGCAGGACTTCAATGCACATAGAATTTTATTCGAGAAAAATGTTAGGCTAGAAGCATTCATTTAGCAATACATAGGCTGACACTCAACATATTTTCTATTCCCAGAAAAGATCTTAATATCCTCCAAAAACCGCAAGTTCATCCCCCTTATTGAAAATCAACAACTCAAATTTAAACCAAAAGAAAGCATGACTCGAAAACAAACAAACGGATTATTTATATACAAGACAGAAAAACTCAAGGGAAACTCAAGAAAAATAAGGCTTGAGAACCAAACCATTAACTGGTAAGTTCTCCTTCCATCCTTGTAAATCTTGTAGCTTATAAGTAGCAGGGCCAAGTTTTGCTAAGATTTGAAACGGGCCTACCCACAACTGTTGGAATTCAGTATGCTTTCCCTTCTCATCATGGGGATGATCCCACTTGAGAACTAGGTCTCCCACTTCCAAGTCCTTTTCCCCAGCTTTATGTTTGTCAAACCATCTTTTTACTACATCCTGATATTGCTTAAAATGTTCTTTGGCCTTGGATCTAGCCTCCTCTGCCTTTAGGAGATTATATATTCTCATTTGTAAAACTTCACTCTCCGACCCACTAGACTCTTGAGCTAAAATAGAAGACGGTAGCATGATATTGGGAGGCAGGATGGATTCCTTACCATACACAAGGGTATAGGGTGACACTCCTATTGCAGACTTGGGGGTGACTCTGTCAGCCCACAGGGCATTGGGTAAGGCTGAGCGCCAACTTCTCTGGTTTTCAATTACGGTCTTCTTTAGAATTCTAATGAGGTCTTTATTAGAGGATTCAACCAGGCCGTTCCCTTGCAGGTAGTAGTTAGCAGAATAATGTAATTTTATCCCTTTATCATGAGCAAATGCAGTCAATTTAATTGATGAAAAGTATTTAGCATTATCAAAAACTAACGAAATTGGAACTCCAAACCTGGTCATGATATGATCTTGTAGAAAGCTAATGACTTCGTCTTCGTTTATCTTGCGTAGTGGGATAGCTTCGACCCAGGGAGTGAAATAGTCAGTCGCAGTAAGAATGTACTTGTGTAGCAGGGACGAATTCGGTTTTATTTCTCCAATACTGTCTAGCCCCCATTGTTCAAATGGTTCTGTGATCATCACAGGCTTTAACGGCGCTGCTGCTTTAGGCTGTCTTCCACCACACCTTTGACAAATATCACATTTCCTGACATGTGCATGTGCATCCCTGAAGAGTGTAGGCCAATAATAACCGGCTCTAAGGATTTTGTGGGCTGTAGTGTCCCCTGAATAATGTCCCCCAGCCGAACCGTCATGTAATTCTGCCATTATTTTCTTTGCGTCTTCTTTTTCGAAACATCTAAGGAGAACCCCATCATAATTCTTTCTGAATAACACTCCTTCAACAAGTTAATAGGAGGCCGATTTGAGACGCAGAGCTCTTCTTTGTTTGGAATTCCAATGTTTTGGCAATAGCCTTGACTGTAAGTAATGCACAAGGTCTCTATACCAAGACTCAGGAGCTGTAAACAGAGGACATACATCCATCACATGCAACTCAGCTTCATCTTCCCATGCTTGTTCTTCGTTGTTCCTTTTTTCAGTCATCAACTTGCATAGCCCTTGGCCTTTCACTATAAAGGATGGTTTGAATTCAAGGTCATATTCTTGAAGAGCTGTTACCCAGTTGCCCCTTCTTTCTCCTAACTCTTTCTGAATGAGAAGGGATCTCACAGCTAGGTATGGGACTATTACCTTGGTTCGATTTTTTAATATATAAGGCCTGGATTTTTTCACTGCCTTAAACACTGCGTACGTTTGTTTATCAATGGCTGGGTAGTTTAATTCAGCCCCTTGTATCCCAGTGCTCATAAAAGATATTGGGAATTCATCACCCCCATCCTCTTTTTGCGTAAGCACAGCTGCCAATGAATCATCAGATGCAAATGTATATATAATAGAGTCTTTGTCAAAGTCTGGACTTTTCAAAGAGGGCGCATGTGCTATAGCAGTCTTGATCTTACTAAAAGCATTCTTTTCAGTTTTAGTCCACTTAAACTGTGCATTTTGCTTGACCATCTGCTGCAGTGGCTTAATAGTCTGGGCAAAATCAGGCACAAACTTACGTATGAAATTTATTGTTCCCATGAAGGATTGCATTCCCTTCTTATTATGGGGCATAGGGATTTGTTCAATGGCCTTAATTCTTTCTGGGTCTATAGATATACCTCTCTTTGAAACTATATGCCCTAGTAATTTGTCTTCTGTAACAGTGAATACGCACTTCTTGGGATTGAGGGAAATACCATATTTCCGACAGCGTTCGAAAATTTGTTTTAAGTGAAAAGCGTGCTCCCCTCTTTTCTTCGAGAATATTGTAATGTCATCAAGGTACACCACAGCGCTTCGTCCAATTAGTCCACAGAAAGCTATGTCCATAGCTCTCTGAAATGTTGCCCCAGCGTTAATCAGTCCAAAGGGCATCCTTCTATAGGCAAAAGTTCCCCATTTAGTTTTGAACGTTGTCTTTAATCTATCTTCCTCGGCTACTAACACCTGGTTGTAGCCATAGAACCCGTCCAATAATGAAAACAATTCAGAACTAGAAACCATCTGTAGCAATTGCTCCATGGGAGGCACCGGATAGTTGTCTTTATCTGAGGCGCGGTTTAGGTTTCTGAAGTCTACGCACAGTCTGTTTTCTCCTTACTTTTTTCTGACTGGTACCAAGTTCGATACCCACTCAGAGTGTCTGACTTTAAAGATGATTCTAACATCTAGTAATTTCTTTACCTCACTCTGAATCAATGGTTCCAGCTTTGGATGCATTTTCCTCAAGGGCTGCTAATATGGCTTGACACCTGCTTTAATAGGGACGATATGCTTGATGATGCTAGTGTCGTAGGTTTTTAATTCTTCATACGTCCATGTGAATACGTCCTTGTACTATTTAAATAGACTGACAAACCTTTCCCTTTTGTCCGGTGAGCAACATTTACCGAGATTCACGAACCTAGGATTGTTCTCAGTCCCCAAATTTATCAGCTCGAACTGCAGAGTTGAGCTGTGCGTCTTTACGTTAGCGGGTCTTCTGAACTTTTCATTCAAGTCAAACATTTTTTCTAATGTTCTGACCCCTTTCGGAATGAAATTGTCATATTTCATCTCAGCTTGATGTTCCTCATCATCTATGATTGCTCCTTTGAACACTTCTTCATTCGTCAAGCATTCTATTATTTGCTGATCATCATCAAATACTCGCAGGTTGGTGATCATATCTGGTACAGAGGGCCTGAAAAGGAGTTCAACAGAACAACGATTGTTAGTGGGTACGAGTCTAGCGGCTGATGTGGCCAATAGATTAGCAGCTGCATTTTTTATTCTTGGAATTGAAATAATGTTAAATGCATTAAAACATTTAAGTAGTTCCCATACCTCATTCTGGTAAGCTTTCAAATGAGAAATGCAGTGGATTTGATTCTGAATTTGTTTCACAATAATTTCAGAATCCCCAAAAACTTTCAAATTACTTACCTTCAATTCAATCGCTTTTTTGAGTCCCTGCACCAGTGCTTCATATTCAACTGTATTGTTAGTACATTCAAACTCTAATCTACATGACAGGAAATGTTTATTCTTTTGTGGATCAATAAGGACACAGCCAGCCCCTGACCCTTCTAATGTCTTTGAGCCATCAAAAAATAAAGTCCAAAAATCACTAACTACTGAAGGTAAATCTATTCCTACTACTAAGTCTACTATTTTACAATCAACCTCATCAGCCTGAGAAAATTGAAGGAGATCAGGCTGGGTGTCAGATGTGTCGCTGGCCTCTTCCGCTTGATAATTCCTTGGTTCCAATTCGAGAAAATAGTTGCCCAACATAGAATCGATTGATACATTCTTCTCATTCAGTTGAGTAACATTGTACTTCATGTGAGGCTCTCTTAAAATTTTAATCTGATTTGGACTCCCCTTGTATGGCAGCCACAGATGTGACCAATCTGAGGTGAAATATCCCTTTAATTTAGCTGACCAATCTCTGCTCAGGACCAGACTGTAAGCGTCTGGTATATCAGCCACCATGATGTTAATGACTTGGCATACTTTGTCATTGGATGCCAGACGGATTAGGACGTCTTCCATCTGACCAATTACCTTAACGTCTGTCCTATCCAATTGAACCACCCTCCACGTGGTTGGCTTAGGCTGCCCATTTATTTTCTTACATACTGATATGGGCATGACATTTATTGACACCCCTGAGTCTACCAAACAATTGTGCACGTTATGATTAAAAATTTCAAATGTTAGGAGAAAAGGTGGATGCTTACATTTAGACTCACCTCCAATGCTGGTTTCTCCAATTTCTTCTTCGCCTTGAGGTTGATTGTCAGTAGGCGGCTTCTCATCCGATTCCTCAAGTGCTCTCAGTAGTCTTTCTTTCTGTTGAGGCACTTTGCACATTTGAAATAGTGGGACGTTTGCTTTTATCTTCTTTAAATCTTCCACAATGTCATAATTCATTTGTTGTCCACTGGAGTTAGGTTTGTCAGCATCCACTTTTTCTTCATTTGGCTTGGGCGGCATTCTGTTTTGCTTAGGATCTTGGCTGGTAATAGTGAACTCGGGAATTATATCAGCCACGGGTTTATTTTGGAATTTCTTTTTAACGTTTCTCTACAGCCTCTTAATCTTTGGGAGTATCAGATTGTCATCTTTAACCGTCCCTTGACTTCTTGTTGTTACATTGACGTCCACAACTTCCTTATATCTTTGATTCCTTTCCTCTTCAGCGTCAAATAAATAAACAGAACTCCACAAAGCCATGGTCTCCTCTTCCTGCTCTTTAGCGGAATTTGCAGTAGAATTCTCTTTTCTTTCTTCATCGCCTTCCTCTGTTAATCTTGAATCCAACATTTGATTCATCACTAGTGTCCTTGAATTTATCCATTGCGGACAATTCTTTTCGGAGTGAGGCTGCTGGTGAAAGGTTCAGAAATTTTCCATCCCTATCTCTGTCAGATTCATAGACGCAGTATTGTGAGGAGGAGGTTGGGACTGACTGTTTTCCTCCCTTTTCTTATAATAAGGTCTGTAGAACTTCTGTGTTTCCTTCTCTTTCTCCAAGTCTATGATCTTATTAGACATTTTTTGCATCATTTTGGCCATACTTTCATAATCTGGTGCTTTCTCCTCTTTAGGCTTAGTGAACAATAAAGTTTTCCTTCTTTCTCCTGATTGTTCGAGGTAATCTTCAATACACTCTCTTTCATCCTCCACCACTTCTTCTTCTTCAAAGGTTTCTGTCAGAGTAGGCTTGGCCCTACCTTTCACAAACATGGCCAAATCAGGAACCAAAGCTGAAGTATAGTACTCAATCAGTACTTTGTCTGAAGGCTTATCTGTTTCAGAAAAGTTCTTAAGATATGCTGCAAACCTTTGTGTGAAACTGTGTACTTTTCCTTTTTTTCTTTCTTCAATGCACATAGTCCTTTCATAAGGGCCGCGTGAGTCTTTTGAACTGCATACTTACTTCTGAAAATTCTCTCGAAAGTATTCCAATCTGGGATAGAATTAGCAGGCAACCCAAAGTACCATGATGCAGCAGCTCCTTTGAGGGTATGCGGGAAAATTCTACACACTACATCTTCATGTTCCCTAGCTCTCAATCCTTCTATTTCCAAGTAAAAACTCTGCAAATGATCATCCACTAATATCTTAACATTTGGATCGAACTTAGGAAACAACTTTTCAAAGGCCTGAGGTAGGACATGCAAAGGAGGAGTCAGGTTCAGAGGTGATCTGGCTTTCCATGCAGGTGGTGGATTTGGTGGATTGGGAGGAGGTTGGTTGGCGTTAACACCGGCCATGAGTTGAGGTGGAGAGTGAGGAGGTGAACCAATAGGGGTGTGAACAGGAGAAATGTAAGGGGTTTCTGGGCCTTCTTGATTCAAAGGTAGCTCAACTTCTTGCAAGGCAGTTTCCACAAGTTCTTCCCAGTATCCAACCAGCATCGAATATTCTGTCACAGGACGGTCTTTCCTTTTATACTCTCTCCTGGGTAACTCAGGGATAATCGGCAATCCTCCAATCTTCTTTACGTATGCCCTAGTGTGTCTTCTTAGGTCATTAACGATCTCGTTGCGAACAGGATATAGATGTTCTCTATTTACTTCTTTTGGAATTGGATTACGGGGTCCACTACTTTTAGAACTGTAACCAGTGAAATAATCTCGGGAAAACAGGTTTCCTCGGCCAGCCATGCACTGGCGGCCCTCCTTCTAGTGCCAAAACTGTTGAGGCCTGGAAAATCGTAGGCAGCAACAGTAAGGGATTCTCCCCAATCAACGTTCCCAACTAGCCCGTTGACTGTTTGGTATAGGGAATCCGTCCGGTTTGCGGTCCGGCTACCGTAGGTCAAGTAACAAAACAAAGGCTTTACCGGTTGCGGCCCGGTCCACCGAGTTTTTGTGTTTTGACTTAAGATATGAAATGCAAGTGCCTAACTAAATGCAGGGTGATAAAGATGCCAGGAGTAGTCACAATGTGATGCGCAGGTTCTTACCTCTCGTCTTATGGCTCATAGGCATCCAAATCGCATACAACAAAAAACAAACTGACTATCTAAACTATCCCTAGGGAGCAGAATTAGCATTTATTAGTGAGTAATACATTTTGGCACATACATAATGAAGAATCACAGATAGCTGATACTTCTTTCAAGACACATGAACACTCACAGATATTTAAATAACCAAATAGCCGATTATTTTATAAAACAACCTTTATTACTCACAGTGGAAAATATCCCAAAAGATACCGAAAAGCATTCAATAAGAACATAGGTTCAGGAAATTAAACACTCTTACAGTAAATGAAACCCAACTGAAAATGAAATAGTTCCTCTTCAACAGTATTCATTGAGTTGTATTGATACATTCCACTTCTCACTCTCTCCAACAGGCAAAATTGCAGTTTCCTTTGCAAAACGAAGTAGTTCCTCTTACAAGCAAACATTCACAAAAATTTCCAGGGAAAAAGCCTCTTCTCATTCCTACTTTCGAATATTTAAGCTACAACCGCCGACCCTTCGGGCTCCCCCCGACTTGTGACTTTCCAGTTCCCCGAACGTTTCCGGTCCTCCATCTTTTAGTGCACATTCATGATTGGCTGGGTAACTGCCGAGCCTTTCAGAACTCCGCGTTTGCTGTTAAACCATCCGTATTCCTCCATGCCGTGTCATTTTGACCGATATCCCGCGCTCTCCTGCAATCGATCGACAAGCATCATTCACTGGGATGACGTTACAAAACAACATAGCAAGATTTACTCATGAAACAACCATCTCGCAAGGAAATCACCAGGCGCCGATACCACTACCTCGACCATAGCGGGAAACTTACTGGTGGTTCAACAATATTTACGTCGGAAGAGCAGACCAGTCCGCAGGCAGGAAACACCATTAATTGAACGTCGGACGGATAGTACATCGGAGGCTAAATGGTTGTTTCATCTGAAATGGTGGATGAGACAAAGGCTAAAGACAAGCGATGAGGGCAGGAGGAGGCTTAGTCGGACGTCGGCAGACATTAGAATCGGAAGTTAAAGGGTTCTCCTAGCCGCAACGGCGGACAAGTTAGGGCTACGGGAAAGCGGTTGAAGGTTAATACAAATCGGCCGTTGGGGGGATTTAGTCTTCGGACGCTCTCTAGCTCTTCTCAGCCGCAACGGCGGAAAGGTAAAGGTTCTGGACAAGCGATTAAAGACAAAACGAATCGGACGTTGGCACTATTTGACTTCAAATGGCAAAACAACTTCAGAAGCCGCAACGGCGGACGGGACAAAGGTTAAAACTTCCGATCAAGACAAGAAAAACTCCTGATCCAACGAAAAAACTAAGTGTTCAATCAGCTACGAACATTTAACGAGGGACAGCGAACTGTCATCCCTCCATAACGGAGACCATAGTATAGTCAACTCGTTTGATCCACACGCAAAACAAACATAAAAAGTTATGGCTCACCAAAAACTTCATCGCAATCAGAATCTGAGCCTTGGTCAAGAATTGAACTTTGTAGTCATTAAAAAATAAAACACAGATCAACACTCAAAAGAATTCGATGATCAAAACAAAATCATGAGGAGGGTCCCGAAATTAAGAAATTTGGGGAGAAAAGTTGCAGCTACAACAAGTTCATAAAAATATCAAATCACAAATCACTATGAAGTGTAAGAGAAAGAGGTTGATAATAAGTAAGAGGAAGAAGAGGATAAACTTAATACATGAAAAGAGGGAAGCACGGAGGAAGAATTTCAAAATAATGTCGAGGAGTAAGGGGAAGATGAAGAGATGTATGTGTATGGAAGAGCTAGAGGATGTGGAGCTAGGAGCTCTCGATCTAGATGGGATCAAAAAAGCATGCACATATCTTGAAATAGGGTACATTCCCTCTCAATAGCTGGCATTATCGAGGGATGTTATCTTTAACTCAAATCCCTCAAAGCCCTTGGGGGTAATGGTGGAGAAACTTAAAGAGGGAGAAGCAATCATAAAAGGGGGTAAAGGTAGGAAAAGAAATAGCCAAAGAATAAAAGTAGTAGGGAGAAGCTTGTAGGATCAGGGTAGTATCCCACCATCAAGGCAGCTTCCCAAGCCATTTCCAAGTCCTTGAAATGAATTTTCTCTCATGGAACATAATAGGCTTGCACATCCTTAGGAAAAAGAGAATTTTGAAAAGAAAGATTGAAGCAGAGAAACCTTTTGTGGTCATGATACAGGAAACCAAGTGTTCAAAGAGTCATCTCAAGCAAGAGGAGAAAATAATATGGAAAAGAATCCAATTTTTGGCGGTTGATGTCGAAGGATATGCAGGAGGAGTTGCAATTTGGTGGAACCCGCTTGAAGCAAGTTTATATAATTTAATTACTTCTAGACTTATTATTTCTGTAAAATTTCATGTAATAAGAACTAGTATCAGAGGGGTTATTTCCAATGTATATGGGCCATATTAAGTCTCGGCTAAAGAATATTTTTTAGTAGCTGTGGAGAGACTTAGCGGATGGGTGGGGCTGAAGCATTATATTTTGGGAGGCGACTTTAATCTCATCAGGATTTTGGAAGAGAATAAAGAATATATCAGATAACTTCATAGTACTAGCCTCAGATTTGGAGAGATGATTGAAAACCTTGAGTTTGTTGATGTGAGAACGCCGAATGGTCTACTTACATGGAACAATAAGAGAACATGAGAGAGGGAAATATCTTCGAGGTTGGATTGATTCTTGATCTCTAAATCGACTCTTGTTTCTAGGCCAGCAGTAGGATTGGATCACTTACCCATAAGTCTATAGTGGGAGAGAATAGGTGAAAATCTTCACAAAACCTTTCAGTTTGAGTAGTTTTGGTTCTCTGATCCTGAATTCAAGAAGAATAGAAATTCCTGGTGGAACGAATAAATTCCCCCAGAAGGCTCAATAATGTACAAATTTTAGCAAAAATTGAAATTTGATAAGGAAAAAGTGAAGAAGGGGAACAAGGAATCTTTTGGGAACATCTTTTAGGTGAAAACAAGACTAGAAAACAAGATGGAGGAGATCCATAGAATTGGAATGAATCGGGGTTACACCTCAGAGCTGAAGATCGAACAAAAAGAGGTGTTGATCCAACTTAAGAGGAGGGAAGAGCGGGAAGAGCAATTGTGGAAGAAAAAATCTAGGAATGGATGGATCAAAAAAAGAAATAGAACTACTAATTTTTTTCCTGGGGAATGTATTCAACACAAAAATAGGAATAGGATCATTCGAATGAAAACAAAAGAGGGAAGGTTTTTGGAAACATGGAAGGATATAAATCTATAACTCAACTCTTTCTTTAATGTTCTTCTTGTAGAACAAGTGTTTGATAGGAACCCACACATTGAAAAGGTGGAGGAATTCATCCCAAGGATTATATCTGATAATCACAATGAACTTATGATGCAACCAATTGAATCTCAATAGATAGAAGAACCGGAAAAAAAAAATGGAAGGGGGGATATCCCAATGTCCAAATGGGTTTACAATAAAAAAATTCAAAATGGTTAGAACCTCCTAAAATATGAGTTCCTAGAGATACTGGAGGACTCGAGGAGAATGGGGGGGATTCTCATTATGTTCAAATCTACATTTATTTCTTTCATCCCTAAGGAAGAAGGAGCAGAGTGACCTAGTAAATTCAGGTCGATAACATTGTGTAATGTAATCTATAAAATAATAACGAAGGTGATCGCTAACAGGATGACACCTCTTCTATCGTGGATAGTTTCTCTAGAGAAGAAAGGGTTCATCAAAGGCAGACAAATATTGGATGAAATCCTTCTGACCCATTAGGTAATTCATTATCTAAATATTATGAAAACCCCATGCATTCTTATTAAACTTGATCTGTTGAAAGCCTTTGATAATCTAAGTTGGAACTTCATGAAGAATGTTGAATTCCTTTGGATTCCAGGATGGATGGATTGGATGGATTCTCAAGTTGGTGTCTTCATCATTTTTCTCCATTTTAGTTAATGGCACACCTTCAATTCCCTTTAAATATTCCAGATAAATAGGGAAAGGTGATCTATTATCACCCTTTCTTTTCATCATCATGGCAGAGGATCTAGGACATATGTTGAAAGCAATGGAAAGGGAGAACTCTATTAAAGGGTTATGGATGGACCATGAAGAGTGCCCCCATAGCCATCAATAATTCATGGATGACACAATATTGTTTGGATCTGCATCAATTCAATAGGTGAGGGCATTGAAATAACACTTGGGTAGTTTTCTTCAGGAAAGTGGATTGGAGATAAACAAATAAAAGTCTCATATTTATTTCTTTAATACCCCATAGGTGACCAAGAGGAACATTCTTAAAATTATGGGCTTCCACCATTGTAATTTTCCCACATATTCTTTTGGAGATCCTATATAAGATGGATTGATTGAAAAAACATCTTCGAAAAAACTGGTAGACAATATGCAAGTGAAACTAGCCAACTGGACGTTTAGATATTTGAATAAGTTTTCCAGGAAAACTGACAATGGTGGAGTCTGTCCTCCAAGCGTTGCCTTTATATATTTTTCAGTTTTATTTGCTAACAAGTCCATATTAAAGAAAATAAGAAGCATTCAAAGATCTTTCTTGTGGGAAGGAATGGAGGAACACCAAAAGTGGGCTTTGGTGGATTGGAAAACAATGTGCACACTTGAACTTATGGGGGGTCTTAGTTTAAGAGATCTGGAAGTCAGTAATGAGATCATGGGAATGAAAATATGGTGGATGTGGATAACATATGAAAATGAACCATGGGAAAAAATGTGGCATACTAAATATGCTAAAGAGTAGGACAAAAATAACCGTATTTGCTTCTCAGAAGACAAGTTATGTTCACACATATGGAAAACAACAAAGAAAACTAGGAATTGGGTTCAAAAACACCCATTTTTGGAAATCAGAAATGTGGAAAAGATCTATTTTTTTATGGATTCTTGGAAACAAACCCCGAGTATCAGTAGCTCTATTGATCTCTCAGTCCTCCAAGAGAATCTTCACCGACAAAATCTGGTGAGGGTAAAGGATATGTGCAACCACTATGGGATCTATTGCAGGAGAGAAAGATTAGGATTCAACAGGATGACGATAAATTAATATGGGGGTATACACCATGCAGAGTCTTCAACCTAAAGGAAGATATTATTTATATGTTGGACATAATCAAATTCCCCGGGAACAGAAATGGAAAAGAATGTGGAAGACTAACCTATGGCCAAAGGATACGTTATTTATTTGGCTTCTCATGCAATGGAGAATCTTCACTTGGGAGAATATTCAAAAAAGGGGATTCATAGGCCCGAATTGGTGCATCATGTGTAGAAAAGAGGGAGAACATATCAATTATCTATTGGGAAGTTGTAGCTTTGTGACACCATTATGGGGAAAAGGAGAGGAGATCTTTAGAAGGCAAGGACTATGCCCTAGAGAGACGATCCAAACCTTTCCAGAGTGGGATGTTAAACCTTTCAAAAATCTGATTCTAAATCATATTTGGGAAATATTCCCAAGATTCCTCTTGTGGGAAGGTTGGAAAGAGAGGAATAGAACAATATTCGAGGGGAAGAGCAGGAAAGAGGTGGAGGTATGGTGGAAATTGTAGGTTAGAATAGGAGAGACATTGAAATTAATACGGTGGGGGGAAAGTGATGTGTAAGTTAGGGAAGAAGAGAGGAGAATTCTCCAAGAATGGTGAGTAAACTCCATTCTTCCCTTTATTGGTTTCAAGTAAGTAAATATTGTCTCATCTAAGAGAGAGACCCAATGGAAACGCCCCCAAGATGGATCCTTCCAATTAAACTTTGATGGGGCTTCTAGAGGAAATCCAGGACAGGCGGGATATGGAGGAGTGGTTTGTAAAATAAGTGGCAATATTGTGGCTATTTTGTGGGGATACATTGAAAACACAACCAACAATGTAGCAGAACTTGAAAGTATTCTACATGGGATAAATTGGGTGATGAGGCAGGGTTGGCTCTCAACAATCATGGAAGGGGACTCCCAAGTCATTTTAAATACGATGGGGAAAATTCATGCCGAAGGTCAGATATCCAAAGTGGTTAAAAAATAGAATTTAGAGGGAAGGATGGCGAATCTTTATAACCTCTTGAAGGAAAACCATGCCCTTATATTTAACCATGTAAAAAGAGAAGCTAATGTGTTAGCTTATTTTGTGGCCAACTTCAGCGTAGAGAAACATATCTCTATAAAATAATGCAAGTGGGAAGAGATGAGAGTATGGTCCTTCAAATATAGGTGCATGACTCTCACCTTCGAAGACCTCAACACCCCGAATGTGGGTGATCACATGGAAGAAGGCCCACATGCAAGAGGCAACATGGTAGATGGTCAGAGTATGGTTTTCCAGGAGGGGAGTATCCAAGTGACAGAAATAAGCATTTATAAACCTGGGAATAGGAGGGGTTGGTCTTTACATAAGAATAAATGTTGAAGGGAAAGCAGTCTCAATTGCTACAGACTGTTATCAAGGCTGAGGGAGGAGAAAGGACAAGGGAGGACCTCCATTTTAATGTCAAATAGGAGATGGAGTACAAAATCCATGTGGGAGATGTATTTAGAGGGAGGATTGAAACCATGATGGGTAGGGAAGCTAGGAGCAGGGAATTTAATGCAATCTCCATTAAAATCCATTTGGGGGAGTTCAATCCCATGTTAGGATTTCAAAGGAGGAGAATAGAATGCAAGAAGATTCTAATTTTGGTATGGCTCAATGCTAAAGCCATGGGTAAAGGCAACAGGATAGAAAAGTTGAGGGCATGTATTTTGCGAGGTAAAAGGAAAATCGGGATGGATCCTCACTAGAGGATAAGAATTAAGAGAGAAGGTTGAGGGAGAGGAGGAAAAAATACATAGGGAAGCGCATAGGAGCAGAGCTATGTGGAGGGAGTCCTGTAGCACAGAAAGGATGCCATCACGACGATGGAAGAGGAGGAAGCGGCAATTCAAGTCGAGCATAGAGGAAACATCACCAACTTATATCCTTATTGGATTATGTGGAAGATATTGTCTAAAATTATGATGGAGAGAGAGATCTATGGAGACCTAGTTATTCATATATCCTCCAACATTAAAGAGGACATGGAGAGGAATTTGATTGATCTAAAAGTGATCGAAGAGTTAGCAACTCCTCCTTCCAAACGCAAGTGGGTCATCAAAAATCCTTCACCTCCGGACGTAGGGGGTCTTTCCAAGGAGCATAAAGAGGAGGTATGGGTGAAATTTATGGGCACACAATAGGTGCCAAGTAATTAGAGACATTCTCTCTTTCTGTTTCTCTTGAAGGGTTATGGTTCTATTGATGGGAGGAATTGTCTTTTGTAAACTATATATTTTTTTATAAACGGCAATAGAAGGATTTGCTACTCAAAAAAACTTCAAAATTATATAT
>LPNX010943952.1:7110-39097 GCA_001517045.1 Pseudotsuga menziesii
GTAATAGATTTTTTTCTTATTCAGACACATTGAGTAATATATGAGTTTTGACTATTCTTTTTGTATGTAGCTAGTGTTTTTTTCTAGTTTTGAGCAAAGTCTTTTGATGTGATAGTCACTAGTTGTGACTTTTGAGGGTAACTTATTTTTCAAGACATGTGGGTCTTTAGTTTTCTTGGGATGTTTTAGTCTAGCCCAGATAGCTAGCTGAAGGTGAAATCTTTTTGGAAAATTGTAATTATGTATGACACAACTTTTCATAATATAAAGTTGTCTTTTTGGCTTTAAAAAAAATAAACATTAAAATTCAACGCTTTTGATAGATTACAATGCTTTATAAATATTACATGGTAAAATTACTTTAAAAATGTAAGTATATTTGATTTTGTATATTCATACTGAAAATGTACATCATCCTCAACATGTTATAAAGACTAAAAACTTTCTAAATAATACATGGTAGACTTGTACTTAAAAATTGTAAGTCTATTTGATTTGATTTTGAAGTCTACACAGAAGTAGAATATTTGATTTTGAATTCCCTAAGTGTTATTCTATTCTGTAATGAGCACCTATGACCCTTCTTACCTACTTTTCACTTCAAAATTAATTTGTATTTTAGTGGAGGAATGCACATGTTTTGACCATTAAAGCATGAATTTACATAAATCACTCTTTGTTGAAGTTATTTCAATAGTTACTTTGTTTATCATAATTGGTAGAAATTGAACAATCCTGGTATCCATTCAAGATGTACCAGAATTATTTTTGAAGAATGGATCAATTTCTCCAATCCTTGGGAAGCTCCCTTTTGAACTCGACCTCTTAACCTTGTCAAACCATTGTCAAACCATTATAATTGCAGAGATGTAACAATATCTCTTCTCATGGTCAATTGAAAAGATCCATCTCCTCCTCATAATCACCAAATATATTCCCTTCAAGATCCACTCTTAATCATTCTTTAAAGCTTTGTTCGACTGCTTCTTTATTATTTCCTAAAAGCATTGTACTTGTTACATAACATTCATATTTTGTTTTTTAATATTATATTTTAAAATGATATAGGAGGTTTTCTTTCTATTAATGTATGGGAGATGTGCTGGAAGATGAGATGTTCCATGGGGAGAGGATTCTAAAGACATCGCGAGTAGAGGCACAGATCTAAGCGCAGCACAGGGCTGGGGGCTGCTAACCCCCCCATGTGCGTCCATGGATGGGGAGACGGTCCAGGGAAACCCAACGCATGATAATGGAGGAATAAGTGGGGATCCTGTCGATGGGAAGGGCGGACCACAACGAGGGAGAAGACCAGGGATGGGTGGATTCCTCCTAAGGGCTCAGAATATCCCTGCAATCCAAATCCGATTGGAGACAATATGGGAGAAAGTTGAGTTATGGAAAGAGAAAGCCCTCATCGGGAAATTTGTGGGAGTATGGCCAAAAAAGAGAGATCTGGTTCGTTGGATCCAAGCAACCTAGAATCCCAAAGGCCATTATGATCTCCATCTGGGAGAAAAAGGATTTTTTACCAACATCTTTTTCAATGTGGAAGGCAGGGACAGAATCCTGGAGGGGGGACCCTATTTCTTCTTTTCGGTTGGGCTATATCTGTGGCCCTGGAAGGAACGCTTCAACCCTGAAACAGAATATCTGACAGTGTATCCAGTGTGGATCTAGTTGATTGGCCTCCTTGAATAATATTGGGATCTAGAAATACTGAAAGACATTGGAAATTCAATTGGAGAATTTGTAAAGATCGCCGCAGACCAGACAACAGAGGTATACAACATATGCGTGGATCTGTCAAAGGATATTCTGGAAGCAGTGAGCTTGAATTGGGAAGATGAGGAGTGGATCCAGCAGATCGACTATGAACAACTCCCTTTTCATTGTCAAATATGCCATGAATATGGCCATTTTGGAAGGAACTGTACAAAGGGGAGCCAGGAGAAGCCGACTTATGATCGGGAAGGGGAAGAGTAGCAGGTCAACAAAGGATTCACATAGGTCAAGAGAGAAAAGAAGGGAATTAAAAACCAAGGGAAAAAATAGAAAAATGAGGTAGTTGAGAAGGCCCCAGCAAGATCTAACCCCTTTTAGATCTTGGAAGAAGTTGGGGAAGGAGAAAATGGCCAGAATAAAGAAAAGGAGGAGGGAGAAACAAGGTTGATCACGATCGAGTCTCATGAAATCAGTTGGGTGGAGGCAATGGAAGAAGACGAGGTGGAAGATATGGAGCTCGAATATTTGGATCTGGATGTAATCAAAAGGGAGTGTGCAAAGGCAGGCGAAGGGTATGCTACATAGGAGCATGTGGCCCTCCTCCAGAAGGCCATCATCAGATCCAAAGTTTCCCAAGATATGGGAATAAGCATAGAGCGATCGAAAGGGAGCAAGAGGAAAACCCCAGAGGAGGATCTAAAGCGAGGACGAAAGACAAACAAGCAGAGGATCGCGGCAATTGGAGTCAAGTTGATCAAATTAAGCCAGTACCCGATGATCAGGGAGGCCTTTTCTAAGGTAAGTAAGGTTACCCAATGAAGATAATCTCGTGGAATATTAGGGGGTGTAACCACCCGAGAAAGGTAAAAACCCTAGGAAGGAAGATCAGGCAAGAAAACTAGACGTACTATTTCTACAGGAAACTAAGTGTAGTTTTGAAACAATGTTGATATTTGGGCAGAAAATCTAGAAGGGTAGCAGAGTAATGGAAATAGATGCGGCTGGCATGGGGGGTGGAATGGAAATTTTATGGCACCCATTGCTGATCGAACTCATGAGGTGGCATGCTAGCCATTTCTCCCTAATGGCTACCTTCAAATTTTTAGATTCAGGGATCACAGGGGCCCTGGTTAACATTTATGGCCCAAGTGCTTTTCCCCAGAAGCAAGCCTTCATCCACCATCGAAGATGGCTGAGAATTCAGCCCCAAGAGGGGACATGGATTATTGGTGGAGATTTCAATCTGATTACATCTCTTAGGGAAAATAAGGGAGGAAGGAGGGCTAAAGATAAATATCAGGAGGAATTTAGGAAGATACTGACACTCGACCCTTTGGAAGACATGGAAACTAAGGATGGGTGGTACACCTAGAATAATAGGAGGGGAGGGGATCACCTGGCTGCATCTTGGCTTGACAGATTCCTAGTGTCAGAAAACATAGTCAGGGGGGCGGGGAAATTAGGACATGTGTCCTCCCAGTTGCTGGATCGGATCATTGGCCAATTAGTCTTGAATGGGACTGGTCAGACACCAACCTAAGCAAGCCTTTCATATTTGAACAATTATGGTTGGAGCACAAGGACTTCAAGGGCCTTGTGGAGCAGTGGTGGCAGGAGCTGAACCACACGAGTGGGCCAAAATGTACAACTTTCAACAGAATCTCAAGGCTTTAAAAGCTAAAATACACACATGGAACAAGGAAGATTTTGGCAAAATCTTTGAAGACAAAAAAAGGCTTCTCTAGGATAATGACCAACTCCAAAAAAATGGCATGGAGTCAGGTTGGGACATGGAAATGGAGGAGGGAGAGAAAGATCTCCTCATACAAATTGATGCTAGAAAGAGATAGGAAGAGACAAGGATCGAGATATTGCCCGGATCACTGATCTCATCCCCAGGAGGGTGACCAGGGAGGATAATGAGATGATTAATAGTCCTATATTTATGGAAGAGGTTGAAGAAGCAGTGAACCAAATGGCATAGGGGAAGGCACCTAGTCCGAATGGTTTTACATCCAACTTCTTCCACTTCTTCTGGGATTTGATCAAGGAGGAAGTCTGGGCAATCGTAAAGGAATCAAGGAGCAAGCGAGGGGTCCTAAAAGGATTCAAAGCCACTTTCCTCTATTTGATTTCGAGGGGAGAGGGAGCCGACTCCCCAGATAAATTTAAACCCATAGCCCTCTGCAATGTGATCTATAAAATCATCTCCAAAGTGATAGCAAATTGCCTAAAACCCCTTCTCCTAGACCTGATCAGTCCAAAACAGTCTGGATTTGTGGAAGGAAGGAAAATCATGGATGGCATCATCGTTGTCCATCAGAATCTTCATTCTTTGAAAAGCTCTAGGAAGCCAGGAATGCTCATCAAACTAGACATAGCCAAGGTCTATGACAAACTTAGCTGGAAATACTTGGAAAAGATGCTAAGGGTGTATGGATTGAAGGAAGCCTTGGTGGAATGGGTTATGGCTATGGTCAGCACCCCTTTTTTCTCAATACTGCTGAATGGTTCCCCGACGAAGGTATTTTCCCCTACCCTAGGGAGAAGGCAGGGAGATCGCCTCTCACCTTTCCTCTTTGTCCTAATGGAGGAAGGTCTAAGCAAGCTCATCCACTCCTAAGTGGATGGGGGGGGAATTTAGGGTCTTTCGCTCCACGAAGGCATGGAGAAACAAACACACCAGCAATTCATGGATGACACAATGTTGATGGGGAACCCTTCAGTCCAAGAAGTCTGAGCCTTCAAGAAGATCTTAATGGTCTTTGCTAAGGCATCAAGGCTTGCAGTCAATGCTATGAAATCCTAGTTTTTTTTTCTAAATACTGTTCCCATAACGCAAAGAAATGTCACCAGAATCCTGGGCTTCACCAAAGGTTCCTTCCCCTCCAAGTATCTGGGGGTGCCTTTGGGAAAAGGAACCATCAAAAAAGATTCTTGGAAAGACCTCATTGACAGGATCAAGGGTAGGTTATCAATGTGGGTCCTCAAACCCCTGAACTTGCCCAGTCGTTTTCTCTTGGTAAAATCGGTCCTTCAAGCTATGTCGGTGTACCTCTTCTCTATTATGTCGGCACCCAAGGCCATCATCAAGGAGATTAGGTGTATTCAATGAAATTTCCTTTGGGAAGGCAGATAGGTAGAGGCAAAATTTTCTCTGGTTAGTTGAGAGAAAATATGTGATACAAAGGAAAAAGGCGGTCTAGGCTTGAGGAACCCGGAAGCTATGGGGGAAGTCCAAGGAGCTAAAATATGGTGGAGATGGTGCAACTACTCACAAGATCCATGAGCCAATATTTGTCACATAACGTATGTGAGGGGCCAACCAAAATCCTAGCTGATAAGATTTAATGAGGAACCACCAGGATCTCACATCTAGACGAAGGCACTAGCTGGGTGGAAGATAGTCCAAGAGCACAGTTTCTTGGAGATCAAAGCAGGAAAGGAAGCCAATTTTTGGAATGACTCTTGGAACCAATTCCCCAAGTTAGGGAATGATCCAAGGTGGCAGCACATTCTAGCCAGGGGAATGGCGGAAGGAAGGACAAAGGTCTACCACTACTAGGAGGAGGGAAATCAGGAACACCAGAGACGGTGGGATCTCCTAATCAGAGGGGATGAGAGGATTTCAGAGGAGGATATCCATGCATTCAAAACATAACTACAAGAATGATGCATTTTGCATAGCTATGGGGAAGACATATTACGGTGGGGATACACACAAAAAGGCTTGTTCAGCATAAAGGAGGCCTACAAGATCCAGAAATGAAGACAGGAAGAAGAGGATTCGATATGGACAAAGATATGGACAACCAACCCTTGGCCAAAGGTTGCAACCTTCTGCTAGCTAGTAACCCATCGCAGGATTCTAATAAGGGAAAAATTGAAACATAGAGGAATCCTAGGCTCGTCTCAGTGCGTTCTCTGCAAAGGCCAAGAGGAGAGCATAAGCCACCTGTTGAACTCCTACGCTTTTGCATTAGAACTCTGGGATAGGGGGCTTAGGATTTCAGAAAAAGAAATAGGTGTAGAGGAGACTCGAGCCAAACCCTGAGGGAATGGCATCGTAAAGCCTTCAAAAACCTCATTCTATGCACTCAGTGGCAAGCCTTTCCTGGCCAGGTCTTGTGGGTGGCCTAGAAGGAGCGAAATGGCTAAATTTTTTGGAATAAGAAACACATAGAGAAAGAAGTATGAAAGACCCTTTGCTTGAGCCTCATTGAGACAATTCGTAGTATGGAATGGAAAGAGGACGATAAAGAATTCAGCGCCTCTGAGCTGATAATCGCGGAGGTCTGGGGATTGACCAGAGGAACTCTTAATAGGATGCGTTAGAGGGTAAAAGTGTGCAGAGTTTCTAGCCCCTCCTCCTGGTCTCCTTCGCCTCCATTGGTTTTCAAGCTAAATTTTGATGGGGAAATGAAAGGAAATCCCAAGGCAGCTGGTTTCTAGGGAGTCTATAGAAATTCGACGGGGGGGATTCTTCAAGTTTACTACGGGTCGATTGGTTTTGACACAAACAAATCCATGGAGGTCGAAGGCTTGTTGCAGGGTCTCAGTATGGTGCTGAGGGAAGGGTGGGTCCCAACAATGGTGGAAGGGGAATCAAACATCCTCATCCAGATGGAAAAGCAGCTGGCCAATAGAAGCACAATGGAGAAGGTTTTGTCTAGCTGGCGGTTAGCAAGTCGGTTGGAGACCCTCCATAGCTTGGTCTTGACACAACTGACGATCTCATTTCACCACGTTAGAAGGGAATCAAACCAAGTTGTGGACATGCTTGCAAACATCGGCACTGGGGAGAATGAAGGTCGGAGGATGGGACGACTAGAGGCTTTTGGGGCGGCTCAATGGGTTCTAAGATTTCGATAGCTGTTTTAGCAAGATGTCAACATGAACAAATAGATGGAGGTTGATACGAGGGATAATGATGCTAGTGATAGGGCTAGGAGGGAACCCTCCATGAATCTCGATCATCTCCATGTGTAGTTATGAAGGGAATGCACATTAAAATCCATGCCAGTCCTCAGCCCATTAACTATGAGTACGGCTCTCAGCGGGGAAGGGAGAGTGGGACAGATTTTCTGAGAGAACGATATTCAGATATGACGATAGGCATGATTTTTTCAGCTTGTGCTGAGTACAAAGAGGGATGCTTACTGGATCAGGGGAATTGATGACAGGCTGAGTACCGTTAAGGCGGAGAAGGGCTCCCCTCCTATTAATAATGGCCTAGTTGTTTAGCTCGCCACCCGCCTTGTGTGGAAGGAGTTTGATAGTGTACTGAACATCAGGAGCAGGGAGAGTGCAAGGGAAAATCAAAGAGGCTTAGTAAATAGTTTATGACCGAAAAGCATGATGGATCCTTAGGGTGGCTGTGGGAAGTCTTGTGCAAGTGATGCTTCAGTTTTGGCTTATGAGAAGGGGAAGGGGTGGGCCAAGAGAGGTAGGGGGAGCACAACTTGGGCACATCTCTGAGCCAAAGCGGCAATGAAATTCTTCAAAGACCGCATCCCCCTTGAGGCCCGTAGAGCTACCGAGAAAATGGAAAAAGATTTATGGAAGAAATTCAAAATGATGTTGATTGAGGAAGTTAGGTTGGAGGTTGAATATTGGGTGGTAGACTCAGGATCTACCATGGGAAGGGCTTCTGCCCATGATTTCCTGATAATATTGTATTGGGTCATTATGAACATGGTCACGCATGTGACACTCAACTGGGAGGCCAGGAAGGAGGAGGCTGAGGCCAAGGCTAAGGGAGATGAAGAGCCTCTTCAAGCATGGAAGGAGCACCATGTGGAGGGACTCGAGGTGCTCAGAAATCTCAATGACCAGAGTGCATATTTCCACCTGATGCATCGAAAGGTGGACCAAATTGCAAAGCGACTGGGCATTTTCCTCTACCACCTGGGGATGGAGCAACTTTGGGAGGGTAGCCCCAGTTGGCGGCCTAGTAGTCGGACCTTTGAGGGGTCTGAAGGAGTTCATCAATAGCAAGGGGATGGATTGGGGCAAATCCAGAGCATTCCCATCACCGGCCTTCATCCATGATGTCTATCTCGGGTTATGTCAATTCCCTCTAGTTTTGATTTTATGTCTCTATCAGTAGAAATAGTTATTGTTAGTCAGGTTAATCTTCGAGCTAGGGGTCTTAGTTTCGGGATTGAAACTTGCTATGGCAGGGATCTCCCTCATTTTGGGAAGGAAAGCTACATATGTGAAGGACTATATTAGATTGTAAGTGGGGCCTTTTGATGGCTCCCAAGCTGGTGGATATTTTGTACTTCTGAATTCGACAGTAATATAAGCTTTTATTTACAAAAAAAATGTTATATTTTAAAATATTTTTAATATAAATATTTAATTTTAATTATTTATATTTTATTTACTTTTAAAATTACAATCGACATAATTTTCGATATACTTTATAATGAAATATAAAAAGTATTGATAAATTTTAGATCACCTAATTTACAAAAACCTTCTTAATAATTAATAACACGTATATCTATTTATAAAATAAGTTAATAACAAATTTCTAAGCCATTAGAGAACAACTACAAGTTCATTTAAGAGTTTTTTATTACCACGTTTTAATTACCATGTTCATCTAAATTTAATTCAATAGTGTATCACTATTGGAGTTAACCTAATAGTTATCTAACAATTAATCTAATAGTTATCCAATACAATCTCTATTAGAGTTGAAGTTAAGCTAATAGTTGTAGAATCATTGGAGTTAAGCTAATAGGTGTATCTAATAGTTGTGCTAGAAGTTAGGCTCATAGTTATAAAACCATTGGAGTTAAGCTAACACTTGTATATAATAGTTAATTAAAAGTTAATATATCAACAATTGTAGTTTAAAAGTCATGATTATAGTTGAAGTTAAGCTAATAGTTGTATCATCAATGGAGTTAAGCTCATAGTTGTATCTAAGAACTAAATAGTTGAAGTTGAAGTTTAACTTTTCCAACTATCACGAATTGTACTTATCAAATGTTAACTAAGTCATTTTTATTTGTTTGAAATTGTTAATTATGAATTTTGGACAACCACCCTAAAATCAATGTTCATAGTACACTTGGTCCATTCTCGTCCATGAATGAAAAAGCATAGATAATAGTCCACCCAAAAATTCTCGTCCATAAATGAAAAAGCATAGTTAATAGTCCACCCAAAAATTCTCAGATATCTACGTAATCCAAATTTAAATATATAAATAATTAAAATTAAAATATATAAATAATCAAATTTTACATTTAAATAACATTTATAATTATAAACTAAGATTAAACCTTGGCTAATATAAAACCAAATCTTTTTATAAGTTATTTTTAATTAACTCTATTACTAAATATATGATCTATATATTACATGTTACTAATATTACATAAATGTAAATATATTATTACAAAGATGTAAATATGGCTTAGGCATATAAACGCATATAAGTGTGGAAAAGGAAAGAAAGAGAGTTATGCAAATATAGACACCCATTGCCATGTAATCTTAAGCCAATAAAAAAATGACAACAAGACATTAAAAAAATGATAATAGTTGTGATCGAAAAATTCCTTTAGTTTATATCTGATATTTAAAGTATTCCTTTCCAAGAGCACTAACTAACAAATTGTCTTATTAACACGACAATCTAACACAACATTTTAAACAAATTGTCTTATTAACAAAGACAATCTAACACAACATTTTGAATTTGTAGGGAATCTAGTTCCCTGCGTTTTAGCTCACCAAAAGAAAATTTTTGTATCATAGTAAACCATGTGAAAATCTATACTTGCTACAGGAGATTTGTCACTGCAGCGATGACGGAATAATGGAAGCGTTGAAAAATGGATAAACCTTGTAACACAAATAGCAGTTCGTAGAGCTGAATTTTGCTCTGCCTTGAGTTATATTTTTGACTAGGCAGAAGTCAGCCACTAACCGCAACTTGCAAGTTGTTTGCGGCAGATCTTTCGTGCACTGTCCTATGTTGTTGTACAGCATGAGTGGGTCTAATGGTTAAGAGCATGTGTTTCCTCTTAGGAGGTCAAGGGTTCAACTCCAGAGAGGTAGTGTATGTACACCTCTGTAGACTTTAGCAGTTAAATCCCTGGGCAGAGGGGGTCCTTGTCCCACAAACAAGGGGTCTCATGCACCAATTTGGTGTCTCTGACTGTTACTAAATCTGCATCAAAACGTTTACCCCGTCAAATTAAGGGATGTTACTAAATCTGCATCAAAACGTTTGGGACTCTGCTTAGCTTTAGCTGTAATTTTTGAGACCTAGAATTTAACATCATTCATGAAGTGTTGTGGCTGATTGGTGATGTCAGCTTCGCAAACAGAGATATTCTTGCCATTGTAAACGTTACTATAATTGTGGTAAAAATTGACTGTCGTAAAGTAAAAAGCTGTGGTCTAGTTGAATCAACGCAGAAGTATTCCGGCCCGATTTTATGACCAAATCTTCCATGGAAATGGATGTGCAATGTTTGCAATCAGAGGAAGTCAAATATCACCTTCACTGGACAAGCCCATAAGCATAACCATTGTTGATTTTCCCATTAACAATGATGCTGGAAGTATTGAATCCACGAGGAATAACGTTCCTCACTTGTGGTTCCAAAACTCTATTCAGATTTTGCTGGAAACTTATTAATGTTTTTACCATATATAAATATCATCTTCACTATGAATTAAAGACTACATTCTGTTAGTCTTATAGCAACAAGTTGTATTATCATGAATGTGTTACTATTTCCAAATCGTGAGTGAGCTAGAGTATGGAAACTTCCATGCTTTAATTCAAATACTCCATTGTCTCATAAAATAGGAGATTTTATACACTAACTTGTGGTTGGTAAACAATAGGCCAAAAGTTAAGTTCCATGAACAAGATATCTCTAGTTATCTATGCATCAATCTTGATAGTACACTTGTCTCGTGCTCTTACAATTTAGGAAAATCATATTGGTTAGTCTAACTGAAATTCTAAAATATAAATACTTATCAACGTAATAAACATTGATAAATATCAATATATGTTGTGATTGATATAAGATGATATATCACAACCACTTTTAGACAACATTATTATGTCAACACGGGTGCCCTATAAATGTAAAAATGGACATGCTCTTGTTTGAAATTTGAATCTAATGAGACGTTGAAGCTGAAGGGCCTATAATAAATGACAAGGTTGAATACTCAATATTATGTACACTGAAATAGGTAGGTACATTACAAAAAGCCATGTGTATAGGGATTTGATTTGAAAAATTTTAGGCAAAGTACGACAAGGTCTCTATGCAAGTACTTGATTTCAAAATAACAGAATAATATTATTTATGGGTGTTCCTTAGATTCATCATTGATTAATTGCTAAGGTGCTCGTCATAATTACTCTTCATTTGAATTTGAATTATTTTACTATTCAATGTATATTGTTGCTATCGAGTAATAGGGGGCTCTTCCATCCTGCAATAAGCAATTAAAAATAAGGTTGTCGATTACTATTTTCTAATGACAGGGTTGTGTAATGAATGAGACACATTTGTTTATTATTTTCCCTTCCAGAGAATATATTATATTTTTGAGTTATAATTAAATCTTTCATTTTAACATATAATCACTTTTAATATGATTATAGGTTAGAATAATTGAAAACACTAAACATATAAATACAAAATCAACTATAGATTTCACACCTGACCCTTACTCTAAGGAACTTACATTGTATATAACTATGATGTCAAAACATGAATACAAGTTGTAGACTGATGGGTGTAGAGAACTTGGATCGATAATCTAGCACATCTACAAAATCATATAACATGTCTAGAAAATCATATATATTCACAAAAATAATCATATCATACAACATTTTTCGAATATTTTGCTAGCTAATGGTTATAAAGCCTAAATTTCGAAAGCCTTGGAAATTTTGCATAGCTATACAATTGCTAGCGTAAAACATCATATCAAAGTTTGAGTCCAAGTCTGATGATGTCAGAAATGTCAGATTGATCCATCATAGAAAATCTACAAAAATAATTTGTGTTGGAAAAAATTATAGATCACATGGTAAGATAATTTAACATAAATTTTATGTTGCATAGAGTGTCATTATAAGTAGAAGGTTAAGAATGGTTCATATCTAGACAACATTAGAATTATTGAAAAATCAAGAGATGTGAAAGAAATAGAAATGATTCATACATACACAACTTTACATGTGTGTTTTGTGTTCTGTTAGAAAGCTCTATAAATACCAGAAGATGAGAGAGAGAGAGAGAGAGAGAGAGAGAGAGAGAGAGAGAGAGAGAGAATCTATGAGTGTGAATTGTAAGTTTGTTTGTTGTGATAGTGGAAAATGTTGGTGATTAATGAGGTGAGACGTTGAGGCTGAGGTCAAGGTCCAGGAGAAAGAGATCCAACCTACCATTTAACTAGCCAAAATGGGTGTGATTTCAGGAGATGTGAGTCTCAGTGCTCCTTTTCAAGGGTTGTATTTGAGGATGTCTGTGAGAAATTCGAGAAGGAACTGATGAAGTCCTTTGAATTTCAAGACATGAAAGTTCATAATGATGACAACAGTGTGATATGGTGTGAGGTGTTTAGCAACAAAAAACTAGGGGTATTGTTTATCAATGTTGGGGCACTCTCTCTAAGCGTCCAAGAAAAGATCTTCTCTAACTCATTGTTCATGATCCTCCCTATTGGCACCAAGCTCCAAGAAACTATTTGTCCTTGCCATTTTACAATGGAGCGAGGTGGAGGTGGAGAGATCAGAGTGGTGCTGGAGAGAGAGAGAGAGAGAGAGAGAGAGAGAGAGAGAGAGGCTATGAGTGTGAATTGTAAGTTTGTTTATTGTGATAGTGGACAATGTTGGTGATTAATGAGGTTATATGTTGAGGTCGAGGTCAAGGTCGAGGAGAGAGATATCGAACAAACCATTTAAATAGCCAAAATGGGTGTGATTTTGGGACATGTGAGTCTCAATGCTCCATATGAAGGGTTGTATTTGGATGAGGTTCGTGACAAATTCGAGAAGGAACTGATGAATTCATCTGAATTTCTATCCATGGAATTTCATAATGATCACAACAGTGTGATATGGTGTGAGTTGTTTACAACAAAACACTGGGGGTATTTTTTAGAAATGTTTGGGCACTCCCTCTAAGTGTGAATGAAATATCTTCTCTAATTCATTGTTCATGACCCCCCCTCCTGGCACAAAGCACCAAGAAACTATTCATCTTCGCCATTTTGCAGCGGAGCGAGGTGGAGGTGGAAGTGGAGGTGGAGAGATCAGAGTGGTGTTGGACAGAGCCACCATCAATGAATAATATCCAGCTACTACTTGTACTTGTGGGAGGAGGGGAACATTTTTAAATACTAAATAATGGTGCGTCGATGTAATCAGAGATGGTCTTATTCTTTTCTTTTGATTTCATGGCGTATCACCACCTTCTCCTCTAAATATTTATCTTCTCTCTCTATATATTGTTGTTTATTTCAAGTTCCATGTCTATAAATATATCCACCAAGTGCTAGTCAATATGTTTTTCGTTGTTACTAAACTGGTATGGTGTTTTCTTATGCTATTGTCATTTTGTGTTAACACGAGTACATTTCACATAATTATCCGACTGTGAAAGTTGATAAAGTTCAATAAATCACACTTAAATGTTGTTGCTGTTGGATATGGATTATTGGATCTGATCCAATGGTCCCATCAAAACCTCAAATAAGTAACATTAAACACTAAGTAGCATGATTTTGTAAAACCTAAAATAAAACTTATCAAATAATGATAAATCTACTATAAACTTCATACTTTTAATTAAACACATATTTATCTCAATGTCTAGATCTTTACTTTATTTATGTATTCTTGTTGTTGCTTCCATGCATATATGTAAATCTATCTATGTACATGATAATTTCAGTGCAATCACCTTGTTTTCTATTGTGACTTGACTATCTTGGTTTTTTCTTTGATGCAAAATTAATTCAATATTTGAATGTTAATGTCTTTTTTCTTATTATTTTTTCAATGTGATATGATGCTACATAATACAGCAGGTGGCCATATAGAATATGGCCCATATTCTATAATGGAAGGTAATATCATCAAAGCTATGGAAAATGAAAGTCTCACAGCATAAATATTTAAACCGATCTCTTGTTATATCATTGCAATTTCAAAATTAAAGAATAAAACAATTTTTTAAAAACAAATGCTAAGAACCTAAGAATCTTATAATTAATTAGTATCCAGCTGATACCAATCAGCTCATGAGATCGACGCTTCTCTAATGTTAACTTGAAATAAACATTTTCTAGGAGAATGGGAAGATTGGTTATTTTAACTATTATTATTATGGATCCTTCATGAACATTATGACATACTGAACTATGTCTTCCATCTAACTTACTTCCATTTCATGGTCAGTGCTAGATTTTTAACAGTTGGTTGCTCCAAAGGAGTAATGGCGGCTTCAAAATCACCATTAATTCTTTAAACAAATCTTGTTGCACTTGCACTAGCATGAGCCCTTACCGTAGAGATAATTATATACCAATGAGAGGGAAGGAATTTGATGGGAACATTTCACATTGTGAGGTGATTTTCCCATCATATAAGGTTAAAAAAACAAAAAATCGTTATCATTATACTTTAAAATCGTCAAAATAAGTTACAGAGTTGTCAAAACCGTCAAATTCTATGTATTGTTTTGGTTTCAAATTCTTGCCCTCCCAATTAGTCTTTCTATAAGGAAATATTAGTATAAAATACATGTTGCACCCTTACATCAAGGATACAATTTTGGGATTCATACTCATTGCGAGATCTTCAAAGCTTCATCGAGACTCTACTAAAACATTATGTTGCCAATATTGGCCATCTCAACTAGAATATTTATTGTAGGTTTGATACCAAACATAATTTTATGGAGAATCATCCTATGGTCTTCTTCATTCATTTTTTTGATATAATATAGAGCATCACCCCCACAATTATTTCTCCCATTGCTCAAAAACACAATCATTGGTCTTTTGTTTTTAGTTGCAGAATATGTTGACGGTTTTATCATCACCTTATCCACCATTGCCAACCCTCATTAATAAACAGTTCATCCATATGTGTGATAATTAAGAATAAAATTAACAACACCATCCCTCATTGCTTTCATCTCTACAACCACAACTTCATCATAGTAAAAACAATCACTGACACAGAATCATCAATTACCACCCTTCAACGAGTTCTTATAAATCTCAATATCTTCTCATACACACAACCAAGCCTACAATTATGTAAAGATGAAAGCATGGAAATTGTTGGCTTAATATCTAACTTACCCATGGAACCAGATTTATCAATGATTGAAATGATGTGATGGGAAACATTATTGGAATGATCATAGACAAAATGATGACCATCATCTATTATCTAACCCATAGAACTGACATTCAATCCATTTCTTTCAATCGGAGCATGTCAAAGTTTTTCAATGCAATAAGATTTTTGAACTGCACCAGCCTTCTTTTCTGAGAGCTCTTCATGCTCCTCCAATTTGCAATAATAATTGCAAAGAAAAAACTCAATCTTTTCTTCTACACTACATGGATCAACGAATCTAATATATTTCCAATAAGGTTCATGTCTCATCTCATCCTTGGGAGCATCCAGGTCCATACTATATTTCTTAGTTTCATGCTTGGAGCCATCATAGAGTTTACTGGTAAAAATTTTGGGTGACGAACCAAATGAATGTGGCCCTTCCTTGTTTCCTACAATCCATATTACACATTTTTTCCAACCCTATTTCTCCCCATGTGTACTTCCTATCATCAATATCAATCTCGTTTATGTCCGAAATAAATTTATCCAATCTCATTTTGCATGAATTGTATTGTACAAGCCATGGTGACCGCTGGGAAGTTGGTAGAATTAACCACACGCAGGACATTTCATATCACAATAATGTAAGGTGCTTTCTTTATTTGTATAAACATGGGAACCTTGATGAGTTCTCTAGTGCCTTGGTGTATCATCACCCAATCATCTTTATTGCAACACAATGCAATCTGTGTCACTGACAATGATAATAATTAGCTACTTAATATTGCACCTCCTCTCCTGGGATTCCTACATCAACAAGAAGCTACGCCATTCTCTTCGCCATGATGGATTTGATTTCAGTACTTCCTTTGGGAGTAGTACTACACATATGAGAAGGTCATCTCATGCAAGAAGTGACATGCCCCATGATCAGCTCCACTGGAAAATTCTCGCAGTTGTAGACCTCAACCATGTAACTGTCGGAATCATGGATGAATAGAGGATCCGCGTAGATCCCACCTTCCTCCACAATTTGTTTCACATATGTATTATTCATCTCTTGTAGCTTTCTCTCCACACCCTTCACACTGTAATTCCAAACAAATGGAAAATCTCAATTCCAAACAAATAGAAAAGCTCAGCATGATTTACATCTAGAGTAAACCACAATGTGGTGGCTACTATACTTGCATTTGAAACTATGTATTAATACGACGATAGGACACAGTATAAAAACAATATTATACCCAAAAGGAGATGTTATTATCTCCTAGATTTATTTCACTTTTCTTCGGTAGATTTTCTGGGTTCACAGATTGAAGTAGATGGATGCATATACCGTAATTAAATAGCCTACACCATTAACATAGACATAGAGTATATGCAATGTTAAATAATAATCAGAAATATGTAGCTCCACAGATATGATTGGATTGCAGTTGAGAATATATATATATAACTTACTAGGCCCCATTAAAGTCAAACGATGCAGGTCTCTTAACGCAAACAAAACCAAGGACGTTTTCATAAAACTTAATGGAATCCTCGATCCATCTGCAAATGAAAGAAATGTGGTTCAGAGACTTTAGTGAGATGGATTTGTTTCCTAATCCTCCATTCTTAATAAATTTCACCATTTTTTCAAATTTAATTTGTCGTGATGATCATAAAAACAATAGCAATTTTCCAATCTAGTATATGCAAAAAAAAATGATTGAATAAGGGGATAAAGTTTGAACGCAACATTCTAGACACCCACCTGATATCGAAATGACCAAGTTAATCAGACGCATATTATATCTTTAACACAATGATGTTAGTTCATTAACACTGAATAATTTAGATGCAAGTTCAGGACCTCGATCGGTTCTAGAAATATCTTCCCTATGTATCAAACAAGAGAAAATATTTCAATTCCAAAGGCATATGACTGCACTTAATATAATCATAGAGTCTACTACGCCTAGAATTCTCTGCAACACATCAGGTCTTTCTCCTTCTACAAATTTACACCAAAAAAATGAGTAACCAATATGGTATGTTTTAGTTCACTAAAAATAATTTAAATCTTTCAAACCCGTATATTCGTCATGTGCAAAAAGATACCGAAGGATAGAGGAGGACTTTCCCTTGGTGGTGGTGATAGAACAAAAGAGTTGAAAAAATCATAAACTTTGTAACGCAAGTTGCAGTTTTGAGATCAAAATTTTGCCTGAAGAGCTCCAATTTGGCTTCAGAATATATTTTTCATGACATAAGTTAGGCAGGTTTCGTCATTTGTCTGGGAAAGATCTCTTCAACACTGCACTAAGTTGTAGATCATATTATCTATTAAATTAGAAGGGGCGGCGAATGAATCTACAACCAAAAGATTGGTGCTATGTCCAAATTTAGTGCTAACATCCCATAGTGGGGCTCTCAAAGCATTTGATAAGTATTCTAGATGACTGTTGTTCCCAATGTTGCAAATAACACGTAGTAGTGTATTCATCCTACTCTCAATATCATTGTAAAAATTATGATTTTCATAATGCAAGAATTATTCGTTTAGTTGAATGAATCCGTAAGTGTTATGGCATCCCTTAACAAGATTTTCTTTGGAAATGGATGCACATTGTTTGCAATCCAAAAAAATATAAATATCCCCTACACTGGACAAGCCCGTAAACAATACTATTGTTGTTTTTCCTGTCATCAACAACACTAGAAATATTGAATCCGTTGGGATAAACATTCTTTACTGGTGATTCCAAAACCTTGTTTAGATTATGCTAGAATGCACTACCGTTTTTATATGCATAATTTCCACTATTAACACAATTTATCCAAATGATAGAAGTCTTCACATCAGTAGCTACGAATAATATACGTGTGCATACATAGAGGATAATCAAAACGTTGCTCATTAATGGTGTCATCGCCATGCCCACCTTCTTCTTATTCTTCTTTTTTCTTCTTCATGTTTGTATACCAAACTGGTCCAACTAGATGGCATAGCATTGTAGGAGGTGCTCCTATAATCCAATGACCTTGGAAAAATTGAATTCATGTATCCATTTTACTGGAGCTCGTTGATTCAGTACACGTGCATTCTACTTATAGAGGGTGGAAGGAGTGGGATATTCCAACTGACATAAAAAATTAGAAGTGAGAGAAATTTCCTTGGAAAGTATTGAAATCGAATTGAGGAGGGTTGTTATGGATGAAATCCATCAAACTCCATATTATGGTCACCCGGGATATCAGAAGACGATTGCTATAGCAAGAAAGAAATAATTTTGGCTAGGCATGAAGAAGGACATGGATGAATATATTTCAAGGTGCATGAAGTGTCAACAACTGAAGGTTTTACATCAACACCCATTAGGTTTGTTACAACCTTTGCCGATTCCAGAATGGAAATGGGAAGTGATTTCCATGGAGGTTATTATAGGATTGTCGATGACTTGGAGACAAGATTATTCCATCATGGTTGTGGTGGACAAGTTGACGAAGGCAACGCACTTTATACCAGTAAATTCCACACATAAGACTGATGATATTACTAATATTTTCATGAAAGAAATTTTTAAATTGCACGGATTGTCTAAGGCAATAGTCTCTGACAGAGATTTTAAGTTCACTTCTAAATTTAGGAAAGGATTGTTTGCAAACTTGGGGACAAAGTTGAACTTCAGCATTGCCTACCATCCTTAGACTTATGGTCAAACCGAGAGATTTAACCAAGTGCTTTAAGACATGCTTTGCATGTATGTGATGGACAAACCATCCAAGTGGAAAGACTAAATACACTTGGTAGAAATTTCTTATAACAATGGACATCAAGCATCCTTGGGGATGAGTCCATATGAAGCTTTAAATGGAAGGAGGTGCAAAACACTAGTAACTTGGGATAACCCAGTGAATAGAGTTATGATCGATCCAGAATTGCTCAAGGAGATGGAGCATGAAGTTGTAAAAATTAGACCGAATCTAAAGGCAGTCGAGGACAGACAAAAAACCTATGCAGGTAGGCATAGGATGAATAGAGAGTTCAGTATTGGGGACCATGTTTACCTCAAGGTGAAGGAAAAGAAAAGTTCCTTGAATCTTGGGAGTTGTTGCAAGTTATCTCCTAGATACCGTGGGATGTTTGAAGTGCTTGAAAGAATAGGACCAATTGCATATAGAGTTGCATTTCCTGCTAGCACTAGGCTCATAATGTTTTTCATTATTCTTTGCTTGAAAGTTATGTACATGATCCTAACCATGTAATAAATTGGGATGTGATTCAGGTGGAATCATAGGGAGAGTTCCAAATCAAGCCAAAGCGCATCCTCACCGAGAAGGTCACAATGCTCCAAAACTGAGCAATAGGACATGTAAAGGTGAAATGGGAGCACTACAGTACTAAAGAAGCTACATGAGAGCTGGAGTATGCCATGCGATTGGCACATTTGTTTTTGTTCAATTCTACAGATTGTCGAGGGTTGTACTAGCAAAGAATTTTTGTTCAATGTTGTAAAACACTGAACACTGTGCTGTTGAAGGGGGAGGGGAATGTGACACCCTAGTTTTGACCCCGTTCTCATTTAAATAATATGATGTAAATAATCATGGTGTGGAGCTTAAATCAAAATCCCCATCATCGATTTAGAGTTTATGTTTTGGAAATTAAGATTTAGGCCGATGGTGTTTTTATGCTATCTGAATGTTATAAGTTTGGACATCATGTTAAATTTGTAATTGTAATTAAAATCCTACACCCAGCTATGTCAACGCAACAAAATGAGATGGGGGAATGATTTTTCCTAAGGATAAGGGGGGGATTGGAAGAGTGGGTATAAATTCAAAATGGGCAGAGCACCATTTATGGGAAAAACGTTTTTAAATTTTCTTGGGTAAGAAAATACCAAAACAAAACCAAAAAACGCCTTCCTTTCCCTCATGTAGTCATGTTTCACCTTCACCTCATGATTTGGACTACGTTGAACATTTTGGCAAGGGGATTTTGGAATTCACGAAGCAAGCAAAATTGCTCTGAGTCTTGATCCTTCACAAATTTTCCTGTTCTGTGAATTGTTTTCCTTTTTACGATTTTCCTATCTGTTAGTCGTTTCCTGAATGCGAATGCCCAGAATACGATTTATGTTTTTGAACTGAAACGATTTTGTTTTCGGTAATTGCAATAGTTGGTCTTGCTAAGGAAATGCCTAGAAATTTGTAATTTGTGTGTGTGTGTATTCCTTGGCTTATGTTACATTTTTTTAATCCTAGAACTGAGATTGTTGTGTGTACATCCTTTTTTGACATATGAACTAATTTGGGGAATGGAAATGGAGTCTAGAATTGCTTGGTAAACCTAGTGTGTGAAGGAACCTCACAAACCAATCTAGAGGGCTGGTATTCTTTTTGCATACCCTGAATAGCACTCAAAGGGAAGGCATGTCCTGAGGGACTATGGAGCAGAGAAGGGGATGCTTCCTTGTGTTGGATGTGCAAGTATTTAGAATTTAGGTTAGATCTGGTGTAGGTGTCCATAGCTCTGGGATTCAGCTCACTAGCTTAGCAGTCAGTCTTTCCACCTCCTTGGAATCCTGATAAACCCAATTGGAAGGATGGCTTGGCTGGTATCCTGATAAACCCATGTGTTGGCTTGGATGTGTCTCATGTGAATTTTGGCTAAGTGTAAACCCTTGTCTATGTAAGCGTGATAAACCCAACTTGAAGGATGGCTTGGCTTGGTTGGTAGCCTGATAAACCCATTTGTTGGATTTGTTGTGACTTGTATAAAATTTGGCTATATGTAAAGCATTGCCTATGTAAGATTGATAAACCCAATTGTGTTGTATTGGACAAGTTTTATTGTACCCTTGGCGATGGGGAATTCTTCTAGCATTCCTTATTCCTTGGGGAAATCATGCCCAGCTCAAGGGTGACATTGTTGCTGAGAGATTGATGAGCACGCTAGGCTATGGTTGGGTGGAACGTTGCAGAGACATAGCTGGTTGCGGGACAAGCTTCTTATAAAGATCAGTACCTCTTATGTTTCAATCCCTGCAACTGTACTTGTTTGTAAATTAATATGAAATGTGTTGTGTTTCAACTGTATATTTCATGAATGATGCATATATGTGTAGGTAATTTTATTTCAATGAATTTTCTATGCTGTTATGAATTTAGACCAGTCAGATTGGTGATGGCCTAGATGTTGGAAATCAATTTTATATTTAGAAATTTTCATTAGTAGATCAAAATTCCGCAGATTTAACCTTTTCGCAACGTCCTTTCCGCAACTTGCGGAATGCGGGATACAAAAAAGTTCTTTGGAAATTTCAGTCTCCGCATTTTTTTCCTGCCACATTTTCCTTTCTGCAACTTGCGGGATGCAGGATGCGGGATGTAGGATGCAGAAATGTCATTTTGCGAAAATTTCTTTCCATAATTTCCCTTCCGTAACTTGTGGGATGCATAAATTACTTACTATAAATTTTGATTTTGGAAACTTTGATCTCTACAACGGTCGTTCTTCATGTGGTATGCAGGGTGCAAGAGTGAAATTTTATATGTTTTCGATTCCGCAAGCAAAGCTCTCCACACCGCTGATTTTCTGCGGGATGATTCTCAGTCATTGATTTGATTTCGAATGCGGAACAGACTGTGACTATTGATTTGCGCTGCGATTCTTCTCAACCATTTGATCTCTCAATAATTGGGGAAGATAATGATTTTAGATGGTCTGGATTAGAAGGTTAGCAGGAGCAATACTTGCTTGTGTAGATCTTTAAAGAAAAATAAGAATCAAGAACCATCATACGGATGCATAATCAAAAATAGGTAACTCAAGTAGAGGAGTTGGGTCGTGTTCTCTCCTCCGGGGCGAGAGGGGATGTGACATTTCATGATTATGTTCCAGGTGATTTTAGACATGTTTTATTGGGGGATGATGAGCCATGTCATTAGAGGAAATTTCAACTCAAAATGGGCCTTTTAACTCTAATTCAAATTCCATTTCATCATGTGTTAGTCAATCAAATTGCTTTGAATTTGAAATACCATATAGGTTTTAAACACTTTCTTAATATAAATTTGGGGATAGGTATCATAAAAAAAACTACCTTTTTAGTTTGTATTTTCGACATATCTCCCTGTGTTTTTACTCAAATTTCGAATGGGAGAGCTCGTTGGATGCAGAATTAAATTTTGCATCCAACGAGTACCCACTCGGCATACCTTTGATGGACCCTGCTACCCCAAAAACAAAAAACACCTGAAAAAACGTGATGAAGAAATTTCAAAAGTATGTCATGTGGGTACTCGTTGGATGCGAAGTTTAATTTCGCATCCAACGAGCTCTCCCGATTGAAATTTGAGTACAAGTACAAGGAGATATGTCAAAAATAAATAAATAAATAATAGTTTTTTTCTTTTCTCCCTCCAAAATAAATAAATATTCTTTTATTATTATTATTTTTTTTTTTAGGAAGTCTATTTTGAGTTGAAATTTCCTCTAATGAATTTTTTTTTAATGGGTAAGGTACCTCTTAAGTTAAATAATGGAAAGGAATGGATTCTAAAGGATGTAAGGCATATTCCTGCCATGAAAAGAAATTTGATCTCGACAAGGTGGTTGGGAGATAGTGGTTGTTTGTCTATGTTTAAAAAACATGGTGGATGATCACTAAAGGAGAACTCATAATAGAAAAAGGAGATTGGATATGTGTGTTGTATTTATGTTCTCATAATACTGCTTATTATATCTATGTAGCTTCCATAGAAACAAGTTTAGCATTGTGCCATCATAGGCCTAGCCACATGAATGAGAAGGGGATGCATATTCTTCACTCAAGGAAATTGCTTCCAGATTTGAAGTAGGTATGTTTGGAATTCTGTGAGAACTATGTTTATGGAAAACATAATAGAGTCGGATTTATCGGGGTTGGGAAACATACGAAGAGTGAAAATTTAGAGCTTGTGCATACATATGTATGGGGAACGACTCAGGTACAATTTCTTGGTGGCTCTCGTTATTATATTACTTATATTGATGATGCAACTAGAAAAAATTAGGTTTATTTTATTAGACAAATATATGATGTGTTTGGTACTTTAAAAAAATAGAAAGCTTTGGTTGAGAATGAGATAGGGAAAATATTAAAGTGTCTCATATATGATAATAGAGGTGAATATTGCAGCAAATAGTTTGATAGTTATTGTTCATGCCATGGAATTTATAGAGAGAATGCAGTCCCAGGAACACCATAAGAAAAGGGTGTGTCAGAAATGATGAATAGGATGATGATGGAGCTTGCAACGTGTATGAGATTACATGCAAAGTTTTCCTTATAGTTTTTGGCTATTGCTATAGATATTGTTGTTTACTTAATAAACACAGGGAAATTTCTTTGGATTATGGAACTCCATAGGATGCATGGACAGGTAAAAAGATAAACTAATTTTTGAGAAATTTTGGTTCAGAAGCATTTGTCCATATTAATAAAGAAAATAGAACAAATCTTGAGGCAAAATCCAAGAAATGCACCCTTATTGGATATGGGGTTGATGATGTTTGTTATCGCTTATGGGATTATGAAAATCACAAAATCATTAGGAGTAGAGATTAGTATTCAATGAAAATGGTATGTACAAAGATTAGCTGCAGGGAAAGAAGGAAGAAAAGGAAGACCCATTGTACACAATGCTTGATGAAATAAAAGAAAATGAAGTTCCACAGGTAACAAAAAATCAAGAGCACCAGTAGGGACCTGAAACTCCTGTAAGTGTAAGAATATATACGAGGAAACATACCCCTTGAATGATTATCTCCTTCAATATATTATTTATTGATGACTAATTCTAGTGAACCAGAATGTTATGAAGAAGCGATGCAGGTGGAAACTAGAAGTAAGTGGGAGCAAGGCATGAACGAGAAGATGGACTCATTGGAAAGAAACTAGACTTGGGATTTGGTTGAGTTTTCTATAGGTAAAAGAGCATTGAAAAATAAATGAGCTTATAGGTTGAAGGGAGAAGGAGGAAAGAAGTGGTATAAAGCTAAACTTGTTGTAAAGGGGTTTGCACAAAATAAATGTATAGATTTTGATGAAATATTTTCTCCTGTTGTTAAAGTGACTTTAATTAGGACTATTTTAAGTCTAGTGACGATAGAAGATTTGCATCTTGAACAATTAGATGTAAAAATGACATTTCTCCATTGGGATTTAGAGGAAGATATTTATATGCACCAGCCACAGGGTACAAGGTCAAAGGAAAGGATAATTTGGTTTCCAGGTTGAAGAAGAACTTGTATGGACTGAAATAAGATCAAAGACAGTGGTATTTAAAATTTGATAACTTTATGACAAAACATGGTTATAGTAGATGTCATTCTAACCATTATGTTTATTTCAAGAAGCTAGATAATGGAAGATATATTATCTTCTTATTGTATGTGGATGATATGCTTGTTGTATGATCTAACATGCATGATATAAATGTGTTCAAAAGGAAACTAGATAAATCATTTGCAATGAAGGATTTGGGTGTTGCAAAGAAAATCCTTGGTATGAGAATAACAAGAGACATTGGCATTGACATTGTCTGAGGGTGACTACATAGAAGAGATGTTGGAGAGGTTTAGAATGCATAATTAAAAACCAATTAGTACACATTTTTCCATGCATTTCAAACTAAGTAAGGAGATGTGTCCTAAGACACAAGAGGAGATATAATACATGTCCAAGGTTCCCTATTCATCAGCAGTTGGTAGTGTGATGTATGACATGGTATGCGCAAGACTATATATTGCACATGTAGTGGGATTTGTGAGTAGGTATATGAACAATATGAGTAAATAGCATTAGAGGGAAGTAGAGTATATTCTTAGGTATTTGATAGGTACAACTTCTCATGCATTATGTTTTGCAGGTTCAGATGTTGTTTTATAGGGATATGTTGATACAGATATGGTTGGTGATAAATATAGTAGGAGGAGCACCATAGGGAATTCTTTGATTGTAGGTGGACCAAAAGTAAGTTGGATTTCGACAAAATGGTGTTGCACTTTAAACAACGGTACTAGAGTATGTTTCTACTACAAAGGCTAGTAAAGAGATGATTTGGTAGCATAGGTTTATGGAGGAATTGGGTGAAAAGTAGAAGAAAAGTAGGTTGTGGAGTGACAACCAAAGTGCCATTCATCTTGCAAACAAATTACCCTTCCATTCGATGACTAAACGTATACATCTCAAGTATCATTTCATAATATCTATTATGAAAGATGAATCGTTAAAGTTGGAAAAGATGCATACTAGCCAGAATCTTGCAGACATGTTGATAAAGGTAATAACTAGAGAGAAACTGAGTTCCTACTCGGTTTCAATTGGCCTTCAAGCATGAAAGTAAATATAAGAAATTTTCTAGGTCCAAGGTTCAAAGCATGGTCCACCAAGTGCAACATTGATATAGTTGTTGTGATAAGCCTCCAAGAGGGATATTGTTGGTTCTGGGGCCTAATCTTCCTAATTTAGAGATGCTATTATTTAAGTCGTGTTTGGATGCCAACACTTGACGGGTCGGTGTGGGGGGGTCCCCCTCCCCTCCCAACTATAGTCGTGAGGGGAGTCCAAGGAGGAAAACGACTTGTAAAATGTTGTGATTTCATAGTCATGACTTGGTCATTAATGTGTGATTTATGGGCCCATGGTTTTGGGCATCCGGTGGTATTTTCCCATTCTATTCCCTTTATAAAAGGAAGGCATTGTAGTACGGTTGTGTATTATATTGTAGCATTATAAAAGTGATCTCTATGATGGTGTCAGAGAGATTGTGAGAGAGTGAAGATGAAGTGCAATGGGCGTTTTATAGGTTGTATCCCTCCATTTTGATGGATGGCATAATAATAAAAAACTAGCAATTCATGTTTGGATGTAGCCCATCATGGACGAACCACGATATATTGGTGTCTCTCTTGTAATGCGTTAATGTGTCTTATATTTTCATCTTGTTTATCATTATTGATCTGTGATCCTCTTTTTTAACAAGGTTTATACATTATCGCAACATAATAAAAGAACTACGACCACATTTACATACTTGGAAATTTACTTGGATTTTTTAATTTTACAAAGCTTCGGATCTCAATACATACCAAAACCATGAGCTTGATCTCCCGAACACTTCTGAGAGTTTTTCTTCTTCTCATTTTTCTCTTACTCAGTTATTCTCCCAGAGACTTTGTTTTTTTATTTTTCTTTGACATATAGAAAGACTAATTTTTTTTTGCTTCTCTTGGAAGCTACGAGCTAACATTAAAGACTATATTTTAATTCATGACTATAAATTCACCAAACATTTTTTCTTGTAGAACAAAAACATGGATGAATAAATACAAGGAAGCACGCACCATACTCTTGACATATATACTAATAGTCTATGAACTCTCACTGAATATGGTCATGAGCTCGTAATTAATTTATCCAACATTTCTAGATTTAAATCGTTCGAAATATTTTTAGTAATATTCATCACCCAAGGGTTCAAAAGTAAACAAAGCACATTTTAATCTACATTAAAATTTAAAATTTAAGTTAATCCAATCAATTATGCTCCAATACATTTAGGAGTTGTTTTATCCCATACATTCAATGGTTTAATCAATGTGTTGCTTAATCATTTCATTATTCAAATTTCAAGATTAGTCAATCTTTTCATTATTTAAGTGCGCAACAATTTTATTGTTTTTATAACCCACAGGATTTAATACAATCTCTTGAAGTTTAGTCAATCATTTCATTAATAAAGTTTAGTCAGTTGTTTCATTAATCAAGTTTATTCACATGCATAGCACTTCTATTGTTTTTATAACCCGCTGTATTTAATACAATCTGGTGTGTCGTTGTTTATTGTCTCTTTAATCAATGGTTGTTTGATCCAATCCCCTGGTGTTTAATATGCATCTATTTATTGAATTTAAATAATTATTTAAATGTTAAATGAATTGATAAATGAAATAAAATATATATTAATAAATTTTTTATTTATGCAAATTTCAAAAATGATTTCAATATTAAATGCATCTTATAAATAAAACAAGAGGTATATTAATAAATATTTTTACTGATGCAAACCTTGAAAATGAACCTCAAGGATTATGATAAATTACATTCCTTAAATAAAAGTCAATCGTTATCGTTACTTTCCTAGTATGAATGAAACCAATCCGACTGAAAACACCCTACGACTTTTCCTCCCAACGATTTGCTCTATCTCACGTATGTTTTCCTGCCTAGAGCCACCCCTGAGCTAGGTGTAGAATCCAATAGGATGAAAATAAACCAAATAGGCCCCTACCAACATTGCTCATATTGATCTTACAATACAATTCCTTGGCTTGTACTTAAGTACAAGTCGCAACAATAACCAGTAATTAACAATCTCTGTCCCATTTTATTTACAACACTTCTTCTAGTGAGGACACAAAAGAAAATAGTCACTAGATCTATATAAACAGACTCTATAGATAGTACTTAAGGAACTTGATATTGTACCATGGATCTACACTCTGTAATACTATAAATCATTATGTTCCTAGAAATGCAGACAAAGGGTTTGCTGATAAGGTTTCAATCCACAAATATATAAACGGGTTCGTTCATAGCTCAATGGTAAGAAAGGATAGTTTCCAACAAGTAAGAGTCTATACTCAGTATAAACCTCCAGATATAGCCATAAATCAACGAAGGAAAAGGATTCAGAATAAAAACGCATTCAAAGATAGTGTACAAAATTTGCTTCAGACCTAAGTGCGCGAAATCATATTCTCAAATCAACTATCATTTTAAATAGAGTGTGTAAACTTTGCTTCATATCTAAGTGTATGCACCCATACTTTCAGATTAAGAATATTTAAGGATAGCCCAAACCAGATCAAGTGTATCCTTCCAATTCCCATGATTTCCTTCCAGATCTTTAAAATGCTAATCACCAGGAGAATTTTTCCTAGACTATACATAACTCTGCTACAAGGATTCTTTAAAATTAAATAAAGAAAAGGGAAAATCCTAGCATCGGTTTTTTTACCAGGCGACTCCTCCCTAGTAAGAATAGCCTTATGAATTTCATATATGAAATTACAACAAACCCGTACCTAAATTTCCAGATCTAAAACCACAGACGACCTACACTTAGATCCTATGTGAAAGGGATCCCATGTAAAACTTAGGTGCATCATAAATGAAGTAAATAAATGACATCGCAGGAATCCATCTAAGATCCATAGTATCGAAGATTAAACTCACAATCAAAATCGTAGTTTTGATCTATACCTATAAATGGTTATCGCTTTTGGCTGTGAATCATTCTTCATCTAAGCCATTGATCTAACATATAACCAGTAAAATGGTTATCATTCAGTTGCGGCTATGCCCTTGTCTATATCCACAGATATAAAAAAATACAAATGTTAGAAAACACTTTCCCAAATGCAGGCCACAATTTGAAACCCAGCACAAAGAGCCATTTGGTTCAAATCGTATACCACCAGTTGCATCCAATTGCATATACCAATTTGGGAAGAAACGAGAACTCCACAATGAGTACAATCAGCAGACAATACAACTCAATTCTGGTCATGTCCTTATACCAACCATAAATGCCCACAATAAATTTCCAAGCAAGGATTTAGATATCGACTCCATTGATCCATGATTCAGATCAAAATTCATCAAAGCTAATAACATCATAAAGATGAAGGAAAAACTTAGCTCTTCCTTTACAAAATTCCCAATGCAACACCAAGTGAATAAGAGTCTTCTTTTCGCCATAGAGGGCTTTGCATAAACTGAATCCTCCATGAAAGGTGTTCATGCAGAGGGTTTCAAAACCCTGACATTTGGCTCCTTCCAACGCTAAGTCATGCGCAGAGGCCCATCGTAAGCCCCCTCCAACTATGGCTTTCCCTCCTCCTCATTGCAACGCCAATTGATAATTATATGCCTTCCACGCTTGCCCAAGAACCCAATACCAAGAATTATCTCTCCCGAAAAGGATCTGAGGCCCATACATTCCCTCCACCAAGTGGACATGTAGCCAGGGGAGTTACACTAATCTTCCTCATTAGGAAACAACTCCCCACCCCCTCCTCCACGAATCTCACAATTAATATCATCCAAGGTAATTCAATAGCACCTCCACAATAGATAACCGTAAATCGGGGTAATTTAATATCACCTCCACAATCAACGACTATAAATCAAGGTAATTCAATAATGTCTCCACAATCAACGACACTTAACTCAAGGTAATTCAATAATGCCTCCACGATCAACGATTGTAACTCAAGGTCATCCAATAAGCATAAATCAGTATTGATATTCTTCTCCACTATAAATATATAATATATATATATATGTAATTTCTTCTACTATATAATCTCCACTATAATGTTCTATATATAATATATACATGCAATTTCTTTCACTATATAATGCTCCAATATTATATGTGTGTGTGTGTGTGTGTGTACTTTATTTCACTATGTAATGCTCCACTATTATATATAATGTTCTATATATAATATATATGTCTTCTTCCTCCCAATACCTTTGATTAAGGTGAGGTGGGAGTAACCTCATTGTGGTGGAGGTTTCTATTCCTCATAAAATATGTTTTTGATTTATTTGTAGTTACCTTTTGTAGTTACTCTCAAGTTATCAATGTGTGTTTTATGAGATAATTTCCTCATTCTCGATCACTAGGCTCATATGTTTGCAATAAAATGAATTATCTAAATTAAAAGGGTGAATTACAAATTAAGCGTGTGAGAAATTGACTAATGTCTAATAAGTGATTTAAGGTCGAAGGTGAGGATGGTGACTGGTTTCCTCGTCAACACCACGATGATACTTAGTTACCTTTACTCGACCTCCAAGGTTTTCCCTCGTTGTTTAGCTTTCACCTAGTGGATTCACCCCCCTCAATCTTCGTTTAAGTCATGTAAGGTTTTTCAGTCGCCTAACCTTATCAGTTTAAACACATTGATGAAGTTCGAATTACTTACAGTGAATTTTTACTTACTCTTCGTGTTTTTTAGGTCACGTTGAAAGGGGATATTACATCATTCCCCCATTAAAATTAACACTGTCCTCAGTGTTACATGTAAGTCAAAACTTTGTTTTCATTTTTCCTTTATCTTCTCATTTCATTCTTCTGCCTCCTTTATGATGTCCTTCAATTGTGGTCCTCTTACATGTTTTCTGTAGATATCACAGGGTTTATCTAGAATAATATCATATTCATATATAATTTTAATAAAATATTGAATAACTCAAACATGTTGCGTTTGATCCTTTTGGGGTGTACTTATTTATTGAGTTCTTTAGAATATACCTATGCATGTCTACTACGGTCATCATCAACATCATAGGTATAAATCAAAATCTAACACTATTTAATTTCATGGTTCACAATGATTATAGCATTCGTATCTATCATTTTTACCTGTAGATAAACATATTATCTCATAGGAATGGATTTACATACAATGCATCTACCTTTTCTATTACTTCCAACGCATCTACCTTTTCAATATCATATTCATATATAATTTTAATAAAAGGTAAAGTCCTAGCATCGTTATTTTTTACCAGTCGACTCCTCCTTAGTGAGAATAGCCTTATGAATTTTATATCTGAAATTACAACAAACCCACAGCTAAATTTTCAGATTTGAAACCATTGGAGACCTACACTTAGATCCTATGTGAAAGGGATCCTATGCGAAACTTCAGGGCAGCATAGATGAAGTAAATAAATGACATCACAGGCATCCATCTAAGGTCCATAATATCGAATATTAAACTCACAACCAAAATCGCAGTTTTGATCTATAGCTATAAAAGGTTATCGCTTTTGGTTGTGAATCATTCTTCATCTAAGTCATTGATCTAATAGATAACCAGAAAAATGGTTATCATTCAGTTGTGGATATGCCCTCGTCTATATCCACAGCTCTAAAAAAATCCAAAGGTTAGAAAACGCTTACCCAAATGCAGACCACGATTTGAAACCCAGCACATAGATCCATTTGGGTCCAAACATATACCACCAATTGCATCCAATTGCATATATCGATTTGGGAAGAAATGAGAACTCCACAATGAGTACAATCAGCAGACGATGCAGCTGAGTTTTGTTCATGTCCTTATCCCAGCCATAAATGACCATAATAAATTCTCGAGAAAGGCTCTAGACGTCGACTCCGTTGATCTATGATTCAAATCAAAATGCATCAAAGGTAATAATATCATAAAGATCAGGGAAAAACTTAGTTCTTCTTTTACAAAACACCCAATGCAACACTGGGTGAATAAGAGTCTTATTTTCTCCATAGAGGACTCTGCATAACCCGACTCCTCTATGAAAGGTGTTCACATAAAGGGTTTGAAAATGCTGACATTTATCTCCTTCCAACGCCAAGTCATTCATAGAGGCCCATCGCAAGACCCTCTAGATGCAGCTTTCTCCCTTCCCCAATGCAATGCCAACTGATAATTATATGCCTTCGATGCTTACTCGAGATTTCAATACCAAGAACGATCTCTCTCGAAAAGGATATGAGTCCCATACGTTCTCTCCACCAAATGGACATATGTCCAAGGGAGTTACATTAATCTTCCTCAATGGGAAACAATCCCACCCCCTCCTCCACGACTCTCCACAGTTAATATTAGTCAAGGTAATTCAATAGCGCCTCCACAATCAACGACCGTAAATCAGGGTAATTCAATAACGCCTCCATAACCAACAACTGTAACTCAAGGTAATTCAATAACGCCTCCACAATCAACGACTGTAACTCAACGTCATCCAATAAGAATAAATTAGTATTTATATTCTTTCCACTATATATATATATATATATATATAT
>LPNX010943965.1:6005-40678 GCA_001517045.1 Pseudotsuga menziesii
GCATGTAATTTAGACAAACATAAAATTGGATTTTATGCAAAAAGGCAAAACCTGTAGGGAGGGCAATGATAACATCAATCATGTTACCCAAAAAGCTTAAAAAGGTCTTCGCACAAATCAAAAGAAATAATGAATGTAGGTACAAATTACTCTCTGAAGCTTAAACAACATCTGACATTAGTAGGGTAACATATTCTTTGTCTGAAGCTCCAACTAAGTGAGTTCACCTAATAAGAATGGTGAGTTTACCTAATATATATGATCACGGATTATTCAAATGCCAAGAATTAAGCTGGTTCAACTGCTCTTGGTACTATCGGCCTTTCCCTTCGCCTATTATTTACAGGGCTATTATATGGGTGCCTATTTCATTTAATAAGCTCTGTAACAGCAGGGGGGATAATCCCTACCTACCTGACGCCGCTTTTATAGCCTGTTCACTAGTTGCGGGTTTGCTCACATCACCTACGAATAAAGACAAAGCACCATATCTTTTTTATTGCCTTTAAAAAGCCTGCCTCTTCAAACGTATATTTGAAGCCTCTACCGTATCGGCATCAGTAATGTGCAGTAATCAGAGTAAACATGTAGAAGTCGTAATCACTATGTACACCTATTGAAACTAGAACTACTAATCCCATTAAGCTAGTGTTCTATTGGAATAAAATGAATAAGGGTAACAATGATTTGACTTCTCTATTACCATAACCTTTTCTCATATTGAATACGATAGAATCATTAGGGCTTAACTTACATGTAAATATTGGAACCTGTAGGGAGGGCAAGTGAAGTATGAATTGAAAGATCAAGTCCACTAAACGGCCCCTGACCATAGGCATTTTTCATCAAAGATTAAACACACTACAGCGTACCTCCAAGAATGATATGCAATGGCTCTCCAATGTGCCTCCTCCAGCACCAGAGAAACCCACCACAAACCGACGACCACAAAACGGTGAATAAACGCCCTCGTTTTCCAAAAAACACTGCTACCACTGCAATGCTGTTGAAAAAACGCCCTGTTATCCAGCCATAAAACATAATGGAGAAAACGTGGAGAAAACCCAGAAAACCCAAGGAGTAAAACGCCCTCGTTTTCCAGAAAACACTGCTACCGCTGCTCTGATTTGAAAAAATGCCCTGTTATCCAGCCACACAATGGAGAAAACGTGGAGAAAAGCCACAGAAAACCCAAGAAGCAACACGCCCTCATTTTTCAGAAAACACTACTACCACTGCTCTGATTTGAAAAAATGCCCTCTTATCTAGCCACACGATGGAGAAAACGTGGAGAAAACCCACAGAAAACCCAAGGAGCAACACGCCCTTGACCACAAGCAAACCCAGCTTGCAAGCACCTCGGCTTGGTGTAGGTGCACTCAGACCACAAGCAAAGCAGCTTGCAAGCACCTAGCAGGCTTGGAGGACTGGTGAACGGCGCGAGCAAAAATGTTGAATAAAACATACCCCAACATATTGGATATTTAAATAGTTTTAAAAAAAAGCTAGTTACCCCTAATATACCCCCAATATATTGATTTTTATTTTTTTAATTTTAACCCCCCCAATATGAACGGACGTGATATCATATTGGTCCCTAGGTGACGCCCCCGTGATTTTGGTCAACCATGTTTGACTTTAGTTTGGTTAAAGTCAAACATAATTGACTTTTGTTGTGAGAAAGGCTTCACTTTAATTAATTGTAGCTGAGTATGGTTAACCAAGTTTGACTTTAGTTTGACCATAGTTAACCATGGTTGACTTTACTGAAACACGTGGCCATACTTCACAATGCGGCATGAAATTTCTTGAACATCGAATGTCACATTATTAATGTATCACATCTTAGGCATTGTCGTAATGTAGCATAACCGTTGACCAATGTTGTAATGCAACATAACCCTTGATGAACATCGTAATGGAACATAACCCTTGGTAAACGTCACAATGTGACCTAACCCTTGATAAACCCTTAATGTTACAATATTAATGTGTCGCATCTTTGGTTATGTCAACATATACCACACACCGTAGAAAGCCAGCCATGTCTGACTTCAGTTTGACCATAGTCAACCTTTGTTGACTTTAGTGAGTAAGGTTTGACTTTAGTTAAGCATGGTACACTTTAGTGAACCACGTGGCCATACTTCACAATGCAACATGAAATTTCCTTAACCGTGAATGTTAATGTGGGATAACCCTTGACCAAAGTCGTAATGTGACGTAACACTCAATGAGCGTCACAATGCAACGTAGCCCTTGAAAAACATCATAATGTGAGATAACCCTTCATTAGAGGAAATTTCAACTCAAAATGGGCCTCATAAGGAAAATTAATAAAATAATAGTTAAAATAATAAAATAATATTTATTAATTTTGGAGGAAGAAAAGAAAAAAAACTATTTTTTGTTCGTATTTTCGACATATCTCCCTGTGTTTTTACTCAATTTTCGATCGGGAGAGCTCGTTGGATGCAGAATTAAATTTCGCATCCAACGAGTTACCACTCGACATATTTTTGATGGACCCCTCTACCCCAAAAACAAGAAATACCTGAAAAAACGTGATGATGATGTCTAAACATTAATTTGAATTTGAAAAGAAATCTACTCGATTTTGCAGGTTTTCAGTGTGTAAACATTTTCAAGATTTATTTGTTTTATTGGATGGTTAGTTTAAAATATAAAATATAAGTTGTATTTGACTAGACATTTTGGAAGGTTAGTCTAAAATATAAGCTATATTTGACGTGAAAAATGTCCCATGACGAGCCTTCTCCATGGGTAAACAACAGCGAGTGGAGCTCCACGTGCATTAGTGTATACAAAATATTTGGTACTAAAATTGTTCCGACTCCGAATGATGGGCGAAGATTAAACTGCTGCCATTTCTCAGGAACTATTTTGGCCATCCGCTGATGAAAACAAGTAAATAAAGAGCTGCAATTTCAACAGGCCAAAGATAGCTGCAAATTCAACAAGCCAAACCCTAAATTTGAAAATCAACATCTTCACTTGTCCAATAGCTATTAACTAAGTACAGAATAACTAATCGCAAGATGCATATGAAAGAATGAATGAATCCACGTAATTCCTTAAACGATCTATACATTGTATACAGTTGTCAGAATATTCCAAGTCCAAATTCCAAAATATGAGATATATCTGTCTATGGACGTAATGAATAAATATCACAACGATAATAGCAAGATTTAATAAATAAAAAAACATGCTTGGTATTGTGAAATCGATGGACAGGTAAAAAATAAAACGTGCTAAAGAAATAAAGGAAACATTGATTAGGATGACATAGTAAAAAGAAGTATGATTGGTGGAGAATTTGGAGTAAACAACCAGAAATGGATGGATTTTATTTAATGGTATAATAAATATTTTAAGAGTTTTTAAAGTATAATTTAGTAGTCTAAATATTAGAAGTTTTTAATTTTTTTTGAGTTTTTTTAACATGGATTAATTCTTTAAAAAGCATATGATAGTTCTTAAACTTGCATAATTTAGGTTTTTTGAGTTATTTGAGGATGTTGAATCTATTTATCCATTCAAAAAGGTTATTTGATCACTTCAAAATTTAAATTTTGGGGAAAAAATTTCATCAAATTTTAATTAAAAATCATCAAAAAAATCCAAAACATCTAAGAAGTAAACTACTCCATCAAAAAAATATTGTTTCTTAATACTATATCACTTACTAGGATGGTGACACCCACGCAATTGTGGTGCGTAGTTAATTATACATCAAACATGAGTTTCACGTTGCATTATTTTGTTCTTAATTTATGATTTTCTTTATTATTTTTCTCCATACCTTTTAAACCACAAAGTTTGTCACGTCTTAGAAAATTACCAAAATTTAAATTCAAAATATTTAATTAAAAAAAATACAATATGCTAGCATACCCCCTAAGGTGGGGAAATGAAACACTTAAGAGAATTTTGATATGTTGCAAAATGAGAGAAAGTTGTGTGTATGTAGATAATATGATTTTATGTGTTGAAAGCAAGTATAAAGAATCTATGGTAGCTATAGGAGTTGAAATTGAAATGAAAACTTTGTTGCAAGTACTAATAAGAAATAAATAGAAACCCATGTAATAGATGGCAAGTAAAATGAAATGTACATTAATTTGTCATACAAGAAAGTATACATATGTGAGTAAAACAATAAAGGGATAGGTAGTGTTCAAGTTTGGCTCTAACTATATTGGCAAACAACATTGATATTTTAATTTAGTAGGCCAAGTGTAGGGATTGAGGGTTGCAATTTTTAGTGGGAAGGGACAAAGAATAAAGGTGTGCCTCTTCCTTTTCTCAAAGTGAGACATATGAAGTGTCTTTCATTTGTTCATAGCGTTTGAAGGAGAACAATGGTGCAATTTGCATTCCTTATAATGTTGTAGCGGGTGGCATTGCAGTGAAAGTCAAGCCTTGATGTTTATTGTTACCAATGTCTATGGTTGACCTTGTTAATGTCAATCTTTGGGATTTATGCATAGTCAATGCCTAGGCCATATTGAGGGGGATTTGTTTCTTGTTACTTTGATTTATGAGTGGAATTGGTATATGATTTGGTTGAGATTAGTCCCATGGAGGCCCAATGTAATTATCAAATTCCATGACAACATAGGCTAGTAACTTAGGAGGGAAAAATACAAGTGTGTATACAATTACTGTGAAGTGCTTATTTTATGGGAAAAGGAAGCAATTGAATGTCATTGCATCCTTATGCTTTTGATGCGCATCCAATTACATTGAAATTTTGAGGTATTTGGATGCACTTACAGATATTTTCCATAGTTGTTAAGATATGTTGTTCTTGATTGAAAATGCTCAGGAGTAGTGGTTACAAATTGGAAGAATTTGACGAAAATTGGAAGTAGTTGATGAGATTTGATAGAAATGCAACCTCGAGCATATTTTTTTGGCTCTTCACGACTGGTTAAGAGTCTATTAGAAGTAATAAATTGAAATCTTTGGAAAAGATCTCATCTTCATGAAGACAACACTGCATTGAGATAATTTGGGAAATCTAGCAAAATTCAATGTAAGACATTGAGGCTAATCGCTCTGATTAAAAAGTAGCCAACCGTTTGCAAATGCATAAAAATAATTGTCGTTAGTTAGCACAACACTTGAAGCTATATGTATAATCCTGCAATGGGATAGACTATTGTAAAGCAATTCAAGCAAGAACAAGTGAAATTGATAGATATTTGAAGATAGATATTTTGAAAATTAATACATAGTTTATTAAAATGGAAAAGTTTGAAGATTAAAAAATGGATTTATTTTCTAGTTCGTTTCCACCATTTCAATTCTTAAAAACGCTAATTAATTACCATTTGTTGCTTTCACGAAGTTCACTCCTAACTACGATCTCTCTACATGAAAACAAATTGATTTGTTTGTTTGTTAATATGCCATTTATTTAAAAGGATTATGTAATGGTATGAATCCAAACATAGATTGATTAAATATGTTATTGATTTGAATGGATTATGTAATGGTATGAATTCCCAAACATAGAGTAATTGTAGGTTTTAGGTAATTAAATAGTTAACAACAAAATTAATTGATGACTATTGATTGTAGTTTCATGTGATTGGATTAGGAAACATTAATATTAATTGTTTATTTTGGTTGGACATATTCAAAATTCATTGAATTTAAGGATGGCCTAGTGAAAACATCCACCAAGATTCATGTCTATTAAAATGAAGTATTTAACATCCACAATGTCCTTAGGTCCCTCCTCATGGCTCGAGAGAACAGAGAAACTTGCGAGATTCATCCCCCATTACTTTCTCCATACTCGTATTCTTGTTCTCACGCTCTTGCTTATGTTGCCCAGAGGATATATATGTATAGATTGAATAGTGCAAAAGAAGCATCCTTTTTACCCTTGAGAAGCTTCACCAGAGGAGGGATGGCGCCACAATCCCTGAGTCGTGTCTTCTATTCATCCAACGCTGACAGAATTTACGCCGAATAAATGTGACAAAAATACTAAATATGAAAGGGTTTTAAACTAGCATTCGTACCTAGGGGTACAATAAAAGAACGCCGTGTTGTAATGTAAGGAAGGAGATGTGGACATATATAACAAGAAAGAAAATTTGAAATGTTGAATCACAAATTTTAGTAAAAAAAATGTTATGGTTGATACAATAATTTAAAACATTATATTCTTCACATAATTGGCCATTACATTATCAGAATTTCAAAAGTAAGCATGAATTTTTTTTCTCTCATCGAAATGACAATGAATTGTTAGTTTTTGTAGTTCATTGTAGATGCAAATATTTTATGCATCTATGTACTAAATAAATTAAAATTATTCATTAATGATAAAGGTTAGGGAGTAAAATATTATTTCAAGATAAACTTTGCACAACTAAGGATAAATGATTTTGATAAAAGCTGCTTGCAGTCAGAGGTGAACTAAGTGATTTTCCGTTATAATTGAACATGCAGGCTATGGTTATGATGAAAAAAAAGGCTTGTGTTTGTCCACCTATCAGGTGTAAGCATGGAAACCTTTGATGCTAAGACCATAATCAAAACGCTCATGGAAAGTGAGAGGCATTGATCATTTAACATGGGCATATTTGTTAGATGCTCACTACTCCTCACTCCACAACCCACTCCTCTCCGGCGTCAAAAAATACAATTAGTCAAATTTGCAGTGTTATAGAGAGTGAGCATAATTTGTCTGTCGTTGAACGCATTGACATGGAGAAGAGAAACTACTTGGAATAAGAATGGTTGAATGATCTTGTATTCATGCATCCCAACCTTCCACCTATGCAGAACCAGTTGTTGAACAAAATCCTTGATGCAAATCCCATTGTCTAGATGCAAATGATTCCTTATTGGAGTTGATAGTGGAAATTTTGCCATAGAATTTGATGATGATTATTTTTGGGGGATGGGTGTGAAGGATGATCCAATAATATCACGAAGCAGCAACGCTCATTTCTCTACAAAATATGAGCACAGGGTATATAAGAGTGAGGAATCTCATGCCTTCCCAATGCCTTGGTGTTTTGAAATTGTGTGTGTGTATGTTGAAGTGTCTTGTTTTTTACCATTAGGTCCACTGATAGCTAAAAAAAAAGTTTGAGTATAATTTAAAATATAAATATTAGTTTTTTATAAAAGAGATAAGTAATAATAAATTTCTTAATAATAAAAAGTAAATACATGTAATGTACTTTAATGTTGTTAATAATATTTAATTATATGTATTATTGATTTTATATTAAAGCATAAGAGAGCTCTTATCAATAAGTAGTAAAAATATAAAACAAATTTTTAAGTAAAACAAATATTAATTTAAATTTACATAAAACAAAATCCATAAATAAAACTAATTTATTTATAAATATAAAAATATTAATTTAATTTTTTATGATTTATAATGAACTTTCTTAATATAAATATAACCATATAAAAAAAAGTTTTCAAATAAAACTATTTTATTTATAAATATTAAAAATATTAATTTAATTTTTATGATTTATGATGAACATTCTTAATATAATTATATAAGAAGAATAAAACATTATTTTAAAAATTTATTTATTTAAATTTTTATGATAAATAATAATATTAATATATATATTTAATTTATTATAATAAATATTTAAATAATTATATAAGAAGAATAAAACATTATTTTAAAAATTTATTTTTTATAAATATAAAAAAATTTAATTTAATTAAGTAAAACTAATATATTTATAAATATAGAAATATTAATTTAATTTTGTATAAAACAAAATCCATACATAAAACTAAATTATTTATAAATATAAAAATTTTAATTTAATTGTTTATGATTTATTTATGATTTATAATGAACTTTCTTAATATAATTATAACCATATAAAACAAAATCCTTAAATAAAACTATTTTATTTATAAATATAAAAAATATTAATTTAATTTTTATGATTTATGATGAAGATTCTTAATATAATTATATAAGAAGAATAAAACATTATTTTAAAAATTTATTTATTTAAATCTTTATGATAAATAATAATATTAATATATATTTAATTTATTATAATAAATATTCAAATAATTACCTAATTCTAATTTTTATTTAAATTTTTATGATAAATAATAATATTAATATATATATTAAACCTAATTTGCTCTCTGTATATATTTTGATTTAGGAAAAAAAATATTTATTGCTAGTTTTTACCAGTTGTATGTCATAAATCTTCATGGAATTTTTAAAATCTTTAAAAACATTGCTAGAGTTTACGGAAAATGGGTAGTGAGAGTGTTCCTATCACCTAATTTCATTTCTGAGCTTCAAATCAATAAAAAAACTAAACAAAAATTACAAATTTTGTAGATTAAATTCACCAGATTTGGGAATCAAATCAGCCAAAAAAAAATTAAAAAGTCGCCTAGACAGCTCCTTTGTTTACATACTGTGCAGTAAGTATAATGCCTGGAATCTGCGGCCGGTACGACGTAACTTGGTATAACGTAGCAACACCGTTATTTCGATTAACGGACAATCGGTCTTATCTGTCAACTTCAATTTCATTTTCAGTCAGTGTGCAGTCTGTTTGTCATGATCATAATCTGTCATGTCTGTCAAAATTATTGTTGTGGGCACTGGCAAGCCTTTATGCTCCTTTGACCTCTCCTCTCCTCTCAAGACAATTGCTTTACATTGAAGCTATTATCCTTAACAACATTTTAATCAATATTCAAATATATGTTTTAATAAAGTAAATGTAAAGGTAATTAACAAGATATTATGCTTTACAAAAGTAAAGATTAAGGTAATTAACAACATAAAATCTCTATTTTAAAAGGTATGATATTTTGATTTGGATCTCTGATTTACAGCGTACCTTAAACTTTCGATGATTTCGATCTAATTCGGTCTAAAATGCAGAGTCGTATTTTTAAACTTATCCATAATTTACACAGTTGCTTTTATTACATAGAGACGAATCAGACGATGTTAGGCTCCCCGATGATTAATGGATTTTTTTCGTTTTTATTTGTTCTAAAATGCTGATCAGGGATCTTCACAACAGGTGGCAGACCGCATGGACGACCGATATTATTTTGTTCTAAAACGCTGATCAGGGATCTTCACAACAAGTGGCAGAACGCATGGGCGACCTTTATTATTTGTTCTAAAACTCTGATCAAGGATCCTCACAACAGGTGGCAGACCGCATGGACGGCCGGCGATAGCAAGTGGAGTATGCCGTGGTAACTGCCTTTACCGGTCACTGGTATATATTAATAGAGAGGCCTGGTTGGCGAGCTGATTTTTTCTTGCATTTTGAGTTGGAGAGAATGCTAAGCTTGGCGATCAATTTCCTTACAGGGTTGTATTTTATTCGGTAATGTTTCTGGGTCTACCATGTCTGTTTTCTTCTTGACGAGTTAAATTCCTGAAATTTGTTCTCGTACTACGCCATTTTTGTCCAGGCTATCGAGTGTTTGTTTTTGTTGAATCCTGCATCAATTTCAACTCATTTTAAAGTGTTCTTGCCCAATTTGGTTGCTTCTTTATATCTTTCCACAAGCTTCGAAGAAATTCTCGCTATCCTTTCACTTATTCTGTATCGTCTTGACCACTTTGGAGGTTATTTTAGTGATTTAACCTCTTTTTTTTGCAAATTGGACAATTGTCCCTTATATATATCACGAACTTGTTTCTTTACCTGCATGTGTAAACGACGCGTTCCTTTTTACTCTGTCATGTTTTACACAGTGTAAATCCTATACCGTTCGCTCCAGAAAGCAATGTTGAGCAGGAGTCGCCTTCAACTACAGTAGTAAACAATGGCGGTGATGGAACTATGGTCGATGGAAAAGATTCTTCTGTCAAGAAGGATAATGAGGGAAGTTCGAGGAGAGGTAGGGGAAAAGGAAAAGGAATTAGCAGAGGTCGAGGAAAAGGAAAGGGTAAGCACAATTTCTGTGACAGTAGAGAAGCATCTTATTATGATGTATATGTTTTTGTTTGTCTTTTAACCTGTTTCGAGATTATACCTGGTCTACAGGATCATCGTTTTTAAGTATGGCCATTAGATTTTGAGCTTCCCAGGAGAACACACTGTTCAAGAGGTTTGGGAATCGGTTAGGTTGGTCTGCCTTTTAACGGCTAGACAGCAGTGCCAGGGGTTCCACATTCTGCTTCCTTCTTGCTTTCCTTCTCTTTCTATATTCGCGAAGGTAAAACGCCAAAACGGACTTCTTATGGATTTCATTATCGAATGGTATAGCAAAAGAGACTGCAGCCTCATGGATTTCATATATCGCAAGAGATTGCATTACTATATCTTATGGATTTCATTATTGAATAGTAATATTAAACACAAGTTACTTATTAAACACAGAGAAAACCTAGTTCATTATCTAATAGTAAAGTCATATTATCAGGACATTGCCCAGACGAGGCGATAATGCACCCATGGCATTCATTGACTATCTGATTAACAGTTGAAACATGCAGGGGCTTGTGCAGTTCGAATTGTTCCTGTACCGCTGCCTTCTTCCGCAGCAATTCTTCGTCATGTTACCTCGCAGATAGCCCGTTGTGGAGCTTGAAATTGATGCAAACCAGACATACAAGGCCTATATCAAGGTCCTCAATACACTGAATCGAAACAGGACTTGGGAATCTAGTAATTACCTGAGTATTGGCAGCATAGCAGCAATCCCGGTGAGCTCGACAGCCGCGGTTCTGTTCCTCTGCCTAGAATACGGCGTAGAAGACGTATTCCTTGGGCGTTTCTTTGATGTCCACAGCTGCAAGTTCCATGCCCTTGTTCTCCTAATGGCAGTGGTCATACGACCGCGCACCTGGGTTTATAATTTTCTCCAGCTCTTCCAAGAAGTGCAATAGCTGATTCATGGCCAAAGCGTGATCCAGGCTACTCTTCATCGCTCAAAGCTCAATCCTTGAGAGGTGTCGTGCTGGTTCTTGAATGAACAAATCCACAGATGTAGCGGCAGCAGCAGCTACCAGGGTTTGCTTGCGTTTTTTGCTTCCTCTGTTTATCTGGGTCTCCCAATTATTCGAATCCATAGCAGAACAAAAGAAAAGGAAAGAGATCGAAACGCCCCAGACATCATCGACCCAATTCGGAAGAAGAAGCGGCAACTCCAGCGACGACCGCGACCTCTGAAAATGAAGAAGCTGGAACCGCAGCAGAGACAGCATCTGTCGACCCAATTCGGAAGAAGAAGCGGCAAGTCTAACCTTATCACCTGTGCACCTAACCTTATCGTTGATCAATGATCGAGATTGCTCCAATCGTCAGACGTTTTCATCCGACGGCTGGGGCGTAAAAACGCATTTATTATGGGGAGTCTACTCCCATTTGGTAACGCTTACGGTGTAAAAAAATATTAAAGACGCGGGCAATATGCCCTTAAATAACACCTTCGATGTCTTTACTATTTTTAAAAACTATTTAATATAAAATATTAACACATGTTTACAAACAAATAAAAATCAATAAAAATCCGAAGTATTTATAATATATTCTATAAAAGTATAATAATATTATAATATTTAAATCAATAAAAATTCGAAGTATTTACAATATACTCTATAAATGAAAGTATAATAATATTATAATATTTAAATCATATTTTTTTAATAAGTTAGTGATTACGATGAAGTTCACTCAAGAAGTAAAATGGTCTTCAAAACAATGTCTTAAGAGGGGGAACATGTCCTATACAAGGAAACCAAGATATTCCCCTCTTTTTAAGTAGATTTAATAAAAAAATTCTAACAAACTATAATGAATTTCCATCTAAAAATTACGAGCTAAAGGCATAAAATCAAGGGTAATTATATCTTAGATTTTATGAATCCAGGAAAAAATTTCAACTTTCTTTACCAACTGGTTCCCAAGATCTAGCGGGTGTTAACTGTGTAAGCCAACATATCTAGCTTTGGGTGGATGTTGTTGACATCATCCCAAATGGTGGCCATTGTCAATGTGAAACTTGTTTGGTTTTGATCCCATTCAATCAAGCGACTACCTAGAAGAAGCTTTGAAACCTAGTAAGTCTCCACACCATGACCTATTTCCGCTACATTGTTTTCAAGGAAAACTTTAAGAACCCCCCCAAAATTTATATAAATAATAAATTGGCAAATCCCCATGATATATAGGAAAATATGAAAGCTATTTTATCAATATTATATTATGTATATATAAATTTTTGGCAAATCTATCATTGAATTATATAATCTTGAAAAATCTTGGCAAATCTTTAACTAAATTATAAAATTGTGTAAAATCTTGGTGAATCTTTCACTAAATTATAAAACATTGTAAAGTCTTAGCAAATGTTTTACTGAATTATAAAATATTGTGAAGTCTTGGTGAATTTTTTTGATAAAGTATAAAACCATATATAGTAATAGGAAAACATATACAAAAATTATTAAATAGGAGATATATCTTAATAAACCATCACATAACAATCCCTCTTTTGGTGGTAGTTTGGTACCTCGCTCTAACCATCATGGTGCATAGAAATTCACAATACTCTAGGAATAATCTTGGAATACAACAATACAAAATTTCATCACCATGAAAAATAGAATCAATGTTAATACAAGGTCCGCCAACACCTCAATCCTCATTTATCTCTCCATGCTATTACAAGGGCCCACCAACACCTCATTTATGCACACACCTTACCAAATTAGAGGGATAAACTCTCTAAATGTGTATTGTTTATTTCAATGCACTTGGAACTATTCTAAAAGGTAATTGCCACTCTATACTGAATGCAAATGTGTGTTCTAGGTTGGTCAATAAATGTTTATTCAACCAAATACTATCCACATTCTTCTAAACCTAATTAAAACCCAACACCACTATGTGTAATATATTTCGATGCAAAGATGAAAAATGCAGGTCACTGAGAATGTGGTGACATCAATACATTGGTTCGAGTCTTTAATTCCATCAAAGGAAGGTTTCAAAACTATGAGAGAGCTAGTAGAAGAGCAATGGGGTAGATTGGACTAAATATGGGACTTATTTTACATATACAATAAACAGAGCAAATAAAGTTCCAGGCTTCAAGCAAAAACTGCATTCCCATATTCAAATGGGTCACTATAAGGCCTGATAATAAATTCCAGCTTCCCTTCTCATGTGGAATTAAGCAACTTGCGAAACGATATTCAACCCATAAAATATGGATGAATGTAACTCTAAATTCCAGTTCCATGATCGATAGAAGGTGAAAGAGCCCCTAGAAATAGTCATTTCTGGAAATCAAGGGCAGATGGGAGATTCCTAGTGATTTTTGTGGATGAACAAAGGTTTAAATCCATTTTTAGACAGATGAAATTGTTTTATCTTGGATCCCCTTTTCAAATTCGATGGGGATAACCTCCTATTCAATAAAAATAAATAAATAAAATGTGACTTAATCATACCTAATGGGTGTTTGAAAAAAAATTAACCCAATAAAAATTTAAAACCCCTAAATTTATGCCATGGGCTAAGATGAGCCCCTAATATTTTCCATGATTGCTTTCCCGTACCTAGTTTTGAATATTCGTGAGGAGGATAGATTTGGCCTGGTTCAAGAGAGAAAACACCTATAGGTGATAAGGCCCTTATCCACCCTAGAAGCAGAAGAATGAACCACATATAGGATAAGGTTATGAAATTCACAATGGATTAAGCATTGCAGGTACCATGCCATATCAACATCCATGAATTTCTAGGGATTGGCCAAACACCTCCCCCCCCCACACTCCAAATTGAATTCCCACTTGAGGATCACATTAACCTTTGCTCATTCAAACCTACCCCACATTGCCTCCATGTGATCATCGCTTGGGTGCACCGAGACTACTAACGTGTCATACCTCCACCTGCTTTTTCCACATGTTGGGATGAAGGGGCAGGGAATGGCATCCTTATCACCCTATCCTAGGAATATAAATCATATTAATTGTTGGAAAAGTGTGTGTGTGTGTGTGTGTGTGTGTGTGTGTGTGTGTAACCATCATTTTCATGAATTTAAATATAAGTACCTAAAACTAATGAAAATAAATCATATGAAATAATGTAATTGCATGCAACCCATTGCAAGGGAGAAGTGTAATGTCCATTCAGAAAGAGAAATGTAATTTTTTACTCAACCTAATGAAAATTTAATAAAATAATAAAATATTAAATAAACAACAAATTTCAAAACCCAATATATATCTATATATAGATAGATAGATAGATAGATAGATAGATAGTGAGATCAACTTTGCTCTATTGGACCTTAAAAAGGTAATACTCGCTTGGTTTTCTTTAGAATTTGATTTCTATGCTCAAAAATCTTTAAGAGAAGCATTATTAAATCTTCATATGATTTATTTGGTGTGTGTGTGTGTGTGTGTCAATTAATTAAAATAAAAAATATAATTAGAATATATGAGTACATCTAAGTTATTTGTTAAATAAGGTTTTTAAGACAAGATGTCACTTAAAAAGGCACTCGATTCATTCACTTTTCTTGGTTACCAATTTAAAGGATAATGTGAAAGAGTAAAATTTATTATAATTAAACACCAACATAAATTCATCTCAACTCCAAAACAGTCGGTGCAGGAAGAAGCAAGTGTTTGATTATCAAGAATATTGAGTGTTTGAAGGGCAATTTCAATGTAACCAGTATATAAGAGGAGTGAGATCAATTCACTCCTGCAACAAAATTATCTCAAGGAGAGAGGCGTGAAAACCATCTAAAGTGGATTCATGCACACATATAGCATGTAACAAAGGAAAGAATGAGGTTTAGGGAGGTATAAAAAATGATCTAGTGGTAGAACAAGGAGAGGGAGGAACTGGGAATCAAACCAAAGAGACTAAATCTCAAGAAATACCTACCTAGAACAAGCAAAATAAGCCCAAAGAAAGGCGTTATGGAGAATGGTGCACACCCAAATTTGAAACAATGCCAAGGTATGAAATCACTTCTATTAAGATGGGTGCATGGATTTAATGTATGAAAAAGCATGGACCTAGAACATTATATGGAAGGGTCGAAACATAGAATAATTAGTGAGGGGAGAACATACCATACTAAAGAGGAAGAATCAATGTTGTAAACTCAATTAGATTTAAGAAGAAATTAAGAGGAAATTCTATGGAAATAGAAATCAAGAGTGAGATGGTTGAAGGAAGGGGAGCGGAATACGATGTTCTTCAACAAATCAATGTTGCAACATCATTATCATAATATAATTATTTTTTTGAATACTATTCATCGTACCACTCTCATTAGACATGAGGAAATGGAACAATAAATTAAGGACCATTACCGAACCTTCTTTAAAGAACCTACGTGAAATCAATTTGAATCCATCCATCAAATCACTTATAATATTGCTCAACTAGTCATGGATGAAAAAAAAAAAAACATACTTTGAGAAATAACTTCGAAGGAAGTGTAGAGGGAAACGAGGGAAATGGCTAAGGGAAAATCCCAAGGGTCGGATGGTTTTACCACTGATATTTTCTACTCATGTTGGGTGATCATTAAGATATATTTATGGGAAGTAGTTGAGGAATCTAGAAGATTATCTGAGGCACTTCCCACACTCAGTTCAACCTTTCTTACCTTGATCCACAAAGAAGAAAAGGATAACGGGCCTATTAAATTTAGGCCAGTCTCCTTTGTGATATATAAAATTATTACCAAAATTATTTCAAGCAGACTGAAATACCTCTTGCTCACCTTGATATCATCAGAACATTCAAGCTATGTTGAAGGATGAAAATCTTGGATGATATAATTCTTGCTCATGAAACTATACATTCCTTGAAAACCTCCAAGAAAGTAAGAATGCTAATAAAACTAGATATGTTCAAGGATTTTGATCAAATTAGTTGGAACTACATCTGTCAGATGATACTATCCTTTGGATTCTAATATACTGGGTCAAATTAGATATTGTCACTCACATCCTCAACTTTCTTCTCCATCTTGATCAATGGCTCAACTTCCTCTACTTTTGAGCCTTGCAGAGGATTCAAACAACAAGATATTCTTTCTCCCTTTATTTTTATCCTTAAGTCATAATGTTAGGAAGAACAATCAAAGCAGTGATTTCAGAAGGCAAGCTCAAAGATCTTAGAATCCATGGAAATGACTTGAATTCCTCACACTTGCAACTTGTTGATGACACAATGTTGATGGGGGTCCATTCAATTCAGAAGGCCAGATATTTTCATAACATCCTCTCTACCCTTATGGTGGTGCAGAGACTTTAATCAGCCAAGGTAAGTCCCAATTGTTATTGTTTAATGTTCCCATTCTTGTTTAGCAAAATATTGCTAGGATACTGGTCTTTCAGCGGAGTTGATCTCTTCCATCCAAATATTTAAGAGACCCACCAATTTTGTTAACACTCGTCAAAAAATATATTGGGAAGATCTATTCTCAATATTGGAAAGGAAGTTTTCTAGTTTGACCTTTCACTCTCTTAACCTTACAAGTAGACATAATTTTGGATTTCTACCTATGGTCGACCCAGGTTCAGATCCTCGAGCATCAACAAAGACCCAGATATCGGCCTGACAAAGCACGGCTCAGCCGCTAGCACCTACGACGCAGATGCAGTCTCACCCGAGATATTTGTATGGGGAATTGCCAGAACCAGGTTTCTGTATTTAGGTCAGTGTTTCTACTCTCGTTGTACCTTATCGCAACACTCGACCGAAGCTGAGGATTATACTTCTTATCCCTTTTCTATTAATTCAATATAACCGTCTAATTACCAGTCAACTCATACTAATCTAATTACCAGTCAACACATACCATACCATGATGAGGGATGTGCAGCATTGTCCTTTCAAGATTATTACACCATCAAGTTCAAGAGCCAGCCCAAGGATTTGGATGAGGATCTCCTTAAAGGCATAGTTGGGGGAGGAAAGAAAGATGAGCATGAAGTACAAGTTGTTGGTGAGCTTCATTTGGAGTTAACAGTACATGATGAGGATGTGCATGAGGAGATCACATTAGATCCATCCTGTGAGTCTAGCGACACAAGCATATTCGCTAGTCAAATTGTGGAAAAACCATGTGATGAGTTGGAGTTGGTACACTCTTCATCACCTATAGTAGGAATCCAGACAGTTATGACAGGAGAAACACATGAGGTGTAAGGCAATGAGCATAGCAGTCGAGACAGTGAGAAGTCACACATGGAGGTCAAGAAGAGTTTATACATGCATGAGATAGAGCTTCCAGATGATAGTCATCGAAAGAAGATTGAACGTGTTAAAGAAATCATTCTAGCGATGAAAGAGAGGACCGAGATACTTTGAGACACCATAGTACAACGAGATGTTGAGCTTACAATTCTTCGAGTTGTATGTACCGAGTCAGGGGTCAGGATTTCTAGTATTGAACAACAATTAGATTCTTCGATGGGTAAGCAGGAGAAACATACTATTGCATTTCAAAGCAGTCCTCTTAAGGAGTACATAGACAGGGATTGCACTCGCTTGAGTCCACATTTGCATAATGGTGGATGGTTTTTACAGGTTGGCCAGGATCGATAAATTGACCAGCAGTATATGAGCATTCCAGTTGAAATCAGAAGGGTAGAATGTCAGCTTGGTAGGATTATTCATTGTGATGGTGCTTATGGACAAGGTACTCTTCGGGGGTTGGATTGGAGAGAGATTAAGAGTTGGTGTCCTATTGAGTGGGCGATTCTTGGGAAGATATTCCTAGCCAAGGGTATAGTCCCACCAGAGCCTTCAGATATTTGCGATGAAATATACACAAGTTTGCATTGGGATCCAGGTGGAAGACCTTATGAGGGATGGATACAGTGTTTACTGATGGTGTTACTTGGGAGTCTACATGATGCTCCTTGGGTCAATACTACACAATGTAGCAGTGGATGCATTTTGACCTATGCAATTCTTAGATTGATTTGGGACCTTGGGATTACAGTGACTGACAGTTTAGTGATTTCTAGAGGGTGCTTTCAGGAGGTCTCTGGTGATGGTACCGTACAGTGCAATGTTTTGAGCAGAGGGTGCTACATATCTTCTAGGATAATTTGGGACCCTGGGATCATCCCCAGATTCAATTGCTTCAGTTGATTGACTGTGGATTTGCATTGTCATTGCTTGAGGACAAGCAATATTTGGCAAGGGAGGACTGTAATGTTCCCAAAAGTGACATGCATGCAAACCCTAAAAATGACCTGCATGCAAACCCTAAAAGTGACATGCATTCAAACCCTAAAAGTGACATGCATGCAAACCCTAAAAATGACATGCATGCAAACCCTAAAAGTGAGATGCATGCAAACCCTAAAAGTGAGATGCATGCAAACCCTAAAAGTGAGATGCATGCAAACCCTAAAAATTCATAACAAGGTAAGTCCCAATTGTTATTGTTTAATGTTCCCATTCTTGTTTAGCAAAATATTGCTAGGGTACTGGTCTTTCAGCAGAGTTGATCTCTTCCATCCAAATATTTAGGAGACCCACCAATTTTGTTAACACTCGTCGAAAAATATCTTCGAAAGATCTCCTCTCAATATTGGAGAGGAAGTTTTCTATTTGGACCTTTCACTCTCTTAACCTTACAAGTAGACATAATTTTGGATTTCTACCTACGGTCGACCCAGGTTCAGATCCTCGATCGTCAATAAAGACCAAGATATCGGCCTGACAAAGCACGGCGCAGCCACCAGCACCTGGGACGCAGATGCAGTCTCACCTGACATATCTGTATGGGGAATTGCCAAAACCAGGTTTCTGTATTTAGGTCGGTGTTTCTACTCTCGTTGTACCTTATCACAACACTCAACCGAAGCCAAGGATTATACTTCTTATCCCTTTTCTATTAATTCAAGATAACCGTCTAATTACCAGTCAACACATACCAGTATAATTACCAGTCAACACATACCATACCATACTTTGACATTCATTGAAATCATATCTTTCAGGTGTCTTTGACTAAGATCTTGGTATCAAAATTTGTTTGGAAAATGGATATTAACAAATTCTTTTTAAAGTAAAATCAACAATCATAAGTTATCCTATATTTAAAGGATCAAATTGTGTCCCGAATCTCTAGGGTTCTCATGAGCATATTTAGGTAGCATTTATATATGTTATAGATAGATGGCAAAGTATCTAGAGGCAGAGTATCCAACAAATTTGGTCAAGTTCTATTTTTGGAAAGAATCCATCATTTCCAGATAGGGTATATGATTGTAAACTATACGTTGGGTCACAAATTTATACATGGATAACCAACTTCAGATTTTGAATCAACTGAGTATGAGGTGGCATAGTATATGCAAACAAGAAATCGACAATCAAGGGAATAGATTTAGATATTTTATGTGATTTTTTGCAATTAATTTGAAATCATTTTGGTGAGATTTTTGTTCTATAAGTCTAGAAACAATTTACTGATGTAATCTTTTATGAATTATGTTATTTGGAATGTAAAAGGGGATTCCAACCTAGAGGTTAAAGAAATTGTAAAGGGTTGAGAGTTAGAGTCTGGAAAGTTTGAAGACGTACACTATGTAATTTTTTTTTGGAGACTTGCATATGAATATGAGATCTTATCTCTAATGACCAGGTTTTATCCATCATTGAGCTTGAATATTCTGCAGTTTTATTAAAACTGTCACTGATATGAATTCTTTCATATCGATATTTTCTTTGTGAATGCTCATACTGTGGTTGAACATTCAGGAAGTAATTGTTTAGAATGTATTTCTAAATATGGTGTTTCAAGCGATGTATGTGATTGAACAATTTGTTCCACATGCTATCATTGAGCTTTGATCTGAGTCATCATTGATTCTTCTTACTTCAGTTTGGCCATCCATTGTTTTTGCATAAGTTTGATTTTATTAGTTGTCTCATGCCTTCTCTATGTGCATTAAACTCTTGGCTCCTTTACACCAGTCATCTCAATCACCTCATATAAATGGAGTATTTTTCCCTTAGCTTAAGATGAGCTAGGCTTGTCTCTCTAATAACGATCAGGAGATAACTTCTAGCACAAACATCTTTTGGTAGTCTTTCCGAGGAGCGAAGGAATGAAGTTATCTTCCTAGAGGTTTTTCTATTGAGTAGATCTTCTTCTTGATGGTGTACAATAGGTGGACACAAGTTTGACTGCAAATCGTTCCTCGGGAAGCTCCACATTTAGAAGTCTCCACTAGAAGAAGAATTTTGCTGACGTGGAAATGAAGAAGCCAAATGGAAAGACCAAGTATCAGCTTATTAGTTTCCTTCTTGAACTTTTTTTCTTATTCATTAGTTATTTCTTGTCTTTTCCACTGCATTTCAAAAGAATTGCTTTGTCTACTCTGATTATCATAAGCCTTCAGTTACATATCCCTCTTTGGAAGAAGAGAGTTTGCATTCTTCTTGCATTATTTATGTTGATCCTATTCCTTCATTTGAAATACATGTGCAACATGATGTACATATACCCATATCTCCTTAACTTGATTATTGTTGTTCTCTTGTAAATAATAAAGATGATCTATTACCTTCTACCATTACTGTTGAAGCTTGTAATCAACATGTTGAACTTTACTTTCATCTTACTGATGTTCAATCCATAATTGGAGAGAAAATGTTTAAACCCTTAAGGTTGTCATGTACTCTTAATCCTTACCCTCCCAAGTTTTTTAAATATTTTCCTCTATGTACTGGGAAAGAGCATATCACAGCAGGAAATCACTTGGAATCCTTTCACAATTTCATTGACAGTTTTGAGATTGTACATGAGGATGTTGTCATGAGGATATTTTCCAAATCTTTAGTTGGAGATGTTGGGCTCTAGTTTCCGAGTTTGAAGGATAATTCAGTTGGATCGTGGGGATTTAGTACCCGAGGTTTTCTTGAGGTATTGAGGTAAGAATAAGTCTTATAATCAACTCCTTTCCGAATTGTATGCTTTGAAAAGGGAGAATGATGAGCTTATTACCGAGTTTAATTGGAGGTTTCAAAGCTTTTATGCCAACATGCCTACAAAGATCATACCTTTAGAAAGACTCTCCATGTTATATTATGCATCGACACATCAACATCATGAGTTAGTCCTCCATCTCAGAAAGAGGAAGGTATCTTCATTGCAACAATTGTTTTCAAAATCCAAAGAGGTCGAGGACAATCTACGAGCTTGTGGAAAGCTTGTAGATCAAAGCAAAGATGAAGATTTGGATGCAAAGGAATTTGAAGAAGAATATGGATAGAAAAAATCATATATGAACTCTCATTTGCTTCAATGTGTTTCTATTGTCAGGGATGTAGGAAAGAAATATGTTCAGCAAGATAATTGTGCAATAAAAAAATCTTTAAGTTTTGAATATGAAATGATTTTTCTATCAATTATTTGATTGATTTTAATAAGGTTGATTGTGTTGATCATTGTGAGGATGATTTTTCAGAGGATAGTAATCAGTGTATTGAAGAAGAAGTTATTGTTTAAAAAGAGCTTGCTGCTAATACAATTGATCAGAATTTTTTTCTTGTTTATAATAACTTTCAGCGCTCTCATAGGACAAAGACATCTGAATTAATGCATATTGATTTTTACAGCATGAACATTGTGTACAAAATCTATGAATTTGATTCATTGGAAAGCAATGGAGGTAATGATTATAAAATCTGAGATATGTTTGTCACGTTTTGTTCTCCACCAAAGGAAAAATAACAATTAACTTTCTTAAATAAGCTGGAGATGTATCATGATTTTCATGATCAGTGGCTACTTACATGGAATTAATCTCATCAAAGTCCTTCAATGCTACAGTATTCAATGTACAAGCAAATCATAGCATTTTTTGTTTATGTAAGTGTGAGATATTATAGCATTGCATTTCATGTTTTTGGTCTTTTTAGTTAGATGTGTGTTCAAGGGAGAAAAGCATATTTGGTTAGTTGATACAATTTTTGAATGGATATGGTGGAAGTTTTCTTTCACTTGAACAAAATAAGTCATCTGATTAGAGTAGAACGTGTACATAAATAAGCTCGAGTTGTCGAGCATTTTAATTTCAATTTGTAAATCAGCTTGCATTTTGTTTAAATTTGGGGTGCAGTAGTTTAGAAGGTCAACAAGAGTCCATCCCAATGAAGTACTAGTGCTTCTCATTTTCAGTTGCGGGGAAGCTTTCATTTGCAGAGTAGGGTCATTCCAAAGCTTGATGAGCAGTACAGGTTGTAGATGTCATAGATGGTTTGAGGAAAAAGAACGGGGTCGGCATGTTCTTGGAGCCTCACAAGGAGAACTCCATCCCCAACCGGAGCTAGATGTTAAAATTTTTGGATTCCAGCAATGCACATGCAAAGACAGACCTTGAATTTCAGTTCTGAAATGCCCACTAGCATTTTTTGCAAAGACAGAGCTTGAATTTCATTTTTGAAATGTCCACTAGCATTTTTTGGAAAAGTTTTCAATGTTCATACCACCTTAATGCGCTTCTCATTTCCTTAAACTTCCTTCCTAGATAGTGTATGATAACTTTTTGAAAATTTAAAAAAAAAGGTTTGCCTACCTAAGCCCCAAACTCCCAGTCCTAAATCGAACTTAAGTCCAAGCTTCAAGTCACACCAAAGCATTATGAATCCAAGAGTCCAATCAATGTTCTAATCTTTGTGCACATGGTTGAGTACCTTCCCAAAAAGACATTAACACACCTTTTATAATTTAAAAGGTTTTAAATTATACATTTAAAAAAGTTAAATAAATATTATTTTGATTTGTATGCCTTCTAAATGGTATACTTTGTAAACTTTAAATTGGAATGGTCTTATTTTTTAAAAAGATTTAGCAAATAAAAAGGGAAAGCTTCACATCCAAAGCCACGTCATATTCTACCAAATATACCAAAAAGTTTAATTTTATAAAGTCTAACCTTTTGAAATCTTTGTGTCTTATTTTTTTCAAACCTTTGGCAAATAATAAAAAGAAAATTAAAAAAAAGAAAGCTTCATATCCAAAGCCACGTCATATTTTACCAAAAAGTCTAATCTTTTGAAACCTTTATGTGTCTTGTTGTATTCTACCGGAAGTATAATTTTATAAAGTCTAACCTTTGGAAACCTTTATGTATCTTTGTTTTTATCGAAACCTTTAGAAACAAGTTTTGTAATCCCGAGTTCAAATGTTTAAAAAACATAGCTGGACGCCGGTTGTTAATGAAAAGCCAAGTTTGGTTTCAATGTTATCAAGAAGCAAAAATTAATTCCACTTTTTTTAATTTCCAAATTCGCCAAATTGAAAGCAAGCTTCAGAGCCAACAAATGTTAAGGTGAACACTTGCTAAAGGAACACATTAACGACTATCAATAGCATTTGCAGGTGCGTGAAATCCCGTTGTAAAGGGAAAACATATTAGTGTCAAATGATGGGTTCACTTTGCATATGAATACAAAACGAGTTCAAAATCACCAAGATTGTGAGATCATACCACCAAGAAACCCCACCAATGAAGCTCACGAAGATCATGTGCTCGACCCACTAAGTCTGAAAGATGTCGAGTAAATTCTCATTTCTGGTGAATTTCAAACGACTATCACTGCAAAATCACCAAGTGTTAGCCGAATGTTGAATGCTCATGCTCATGCCAAGCTAAGATCAAGTATCGAAGGGAAGTATCCATGAGATTACTAATGAGAAATTTGTTTTGACAGGTTTTGTTTGAGCATTGGGGTATGAGCAGGCAGAAGGGATAGCGCTGAGAACACATGTTGTCGCCTTTCACACACCTAGGGTTAGGCGTAACAAAAATCTTCAAGCTGCTACGTGTGTCCTTGGGGGAAAGTCTCAAGTCAAGTAATGTCACTTGATCTTGACTCCTCCGTTTAGGCAAAACTCCTAACGAAGCCAATGGGGGTGGTCCCTAAGAAAAATTTGTCTAAGCTTGTTTAAGTTTTAATTGTTATTGATGGGAGTAAGTTGTTTATGAGTGTTTTGAAGTAAATTCCGATACAAGACTGTTTGCAAATTTAAATAAATATTCAGCAACATAACATCAACACATAAAGCGGGAATACAATAATTACAGTTCATATCAGTGCCAATGGAGTCAAAATGAAATAATGTTGTTGAAGTAAAATGTTTTGCAAATGTATCTTGGTTAGTTTTAATTATTAAGATATGAGTTGAATTACGGAAAGGGAATTCTCAATATACTGGAAGTATTGAGAATGTGTTCGGAAGATGACTAAATTGGTTCCTCACTCAGAAATGTGGGTTGAATCAGAGTCTCTGAGAAGGTTTCCAACGCTACACCAACAAGGGTGTAGCCTGACTATATCTCAAGGTCACTGCTCAATCGTTCCCACTTCCTTTGAAGAATTTTCCAACAGTTGTCAACTATAATACGCCAAACTTTCGTAATGTTTCTAAGGGGATTGGATTTTATTAATGAATTATTAGATTAATGTGAAGAAATTCGAAGGTGTCGAAAACTAGTTTTGATTTCCCAACGACTAGAAAAATCCCGCGGAGGGAAAGAGCATACACGAGTTGATGACAAAATGTTTATTCCAATTTGTTGTAGTAAATAAGTTTGTAAAATCAAATGGATTAACGACAAATTAGAACCACAACTACGTGTCACTTTTTAATCATCCACCAATAATCGACAAAAATCCTTTGGTTGGTGGTGAGAGCATACTTCGTGGCAACGAGTTGGGTGTAAAATTTAAAGATGGAATTAAAGAAAAAAAAACTGAACTATACAGCCTTTCTAGAAGGCAAAGTGTGTGCAAGTGTTGATTAGTAAACTGCAAACCATGAAAGTGACTGCAAATCCCCCCAGGGGGGTGGAGTGTGGGCATTGTGTAGCCCACTTGCTTTCTTTATTGATGGAATTTACAAAATGATGAAATCAAAAAATAAAATACATTTTGACCCTTGAAAATGGATCAAAAGGCTTACACACTCTTTGGAAGAAAAGATGAATGAAGAAGAAAGAAGAAGGAAGGATTTCAGGTGCTCTGGATGATGAAAAGTTTGATTTTCGACACTGTTTCCTTCTCCTTTTTCTCAGATCTACTAAAAACGAGCAAGCAATTTATTTTAGAATCCCATGAATTAATCAAATAAAAGTAAAAGAGCTTATACTACTCAAGTACTTGAAAAATTGAGATTTTTTTTTATGAAGACAAGCACTTTAAGTGTGAATCTAGATCTAGTTTGAGATGATGATTTAAATAACTTCTAAATATAATATATATATGCTTAACAAAATCATATTTTAATATCAAACTTTTCATATCTAAAATTTGTCAAACACAAAGAATCGGTAACCAAGAAATATTTGAATTTTAGAGAGAGAAGAGAGAGGTCCTCAAGCCCTGATCTTGAAACAAATGAAGGAGAGAAGAATATGTAGAACAAAACACATTAGATCACAGTTGATATAATGTAACAGAAAAGAAGGTGGATGCAAATGAGCTCCAAAATCCTTTCACCTAAAGCAACCTGCAAAAACTAGAAAATCCTTCAAACAAACATGGTTAATCTAGTACATTTCATCATAAAATACAAGGAGAATATTAGTATAACCGAATACAACCTATTACTCCTGAAATATTCTACAAATAAAACATAAATGAACAAATTGACAGCAACAAATGTTCATCCAAAAGGAAGCTAGATCAATACTACCAAACTTGACAAAAAAGAAAGCCTAATTTAGTTGAATATCACCTCAGAAATGATCCAGTTGCATAACCATGAGACAATGCCACAATGAGCCTCCAAAGCCTTCAATCTTTATCAACAAAATATCAACAACATAAGTACAAAGGGCAGAGGTTAAATGCATCCTCCTGACTGAGGAGCAAAACCTTGTTTTTATAGCACAAAAGAGAGCTCAAACCCCAAGGGGCGCAATTCCTAATGTGAGAGGTGGTTTGGGAGTTGAGAGAAGTGTGGGGTATTGTTTGCATGCATGGGAGGAGAGTCTGCCACCTCTCTTGAGGTGTCCCACTTGGTTTTGGAAGCCTCCACCTCCTCTAACCACTCCTTCCAAGTGGCAACACAAACCCTCATTGAGAGAATGTGCCCCTCTTTGGTGGAGGTGAGGTGGAGCCTCTCCCTTGATGATAGGAGATGCTCCTATATGCTCATAATTCCCCCCAACAATATCCTCAACTACCCTGACACCTCAAACACAAGTCTCACACAAACTACCTTTGATTTAGGAATTGGATTTTCTCCAATTTTCCCATTTATTTGACCCTCTCAGTGATTTTGGAGAGAAAATCAAAATTAATAATGTAAAATTACTAATTTGACTCTCAAAAGTGGGTTTAGGGGTTAAGTGGGGGATTTGGGTCTGAAAACGAGCATACCCATGACCAAATTTCCCGCCTAGTCCCAATTTCATGACATTTTAAACTTTTACAATTAAAATACACCCTATCGATGATTTTATTAAAAATCTAAGAATTAAAAAATCCTATGAAAGACTTAGCGCATGTCCATGAAACTTTAGGACTATGACTAGCATAGTATAATACATAGACCCTAGGCTTTAATCACCCTTTAAGACAAAATCACCAATTTCACCATCTTGGCTTTGGAGGATTTTGAGTGAAAAACTCAAAAATTATATGTCGCTTAAAAAAACGTCATATACTCGACGAGGGAAAAAACACTCAAGGATGACGACCTTGATGGCCAATTCCTAAGAAGTCCACGCATTTTACAAAATAAACCATCATGCTATGTCATTTATTACAATTCCCCCAAAGGGCTGTGAACATGCGTAAAAAGTGACCACAACTAGCCGTGATGAAACCACAGAATTTCCTGAGCACTGAGTAAGAACAATTGATTTTTTCCGATCCTTGGTGGCTCACTTGAAAAATACACTAAGTACAACTTAGTGGATAACAACATCAAAGGCGATGCTTGATCATTAGTTCAAAATGCTTGATTTTTTACTCATTTGTTATGACCCAATTTAAATTGTTTAAATTTATTCAAATGATAGAGGAGAAGCAAGTCTATATTTTACGTGGAATAATGGTAGAAATTTCAAAATCATGATGAAGTTCGGTCTTGACAAGGTTATTTATGTCTCTTCCCATCAAATATTTAAAGATTAGCTCAAAGAAGACTTATTTTTTTAGCACAGGTCCGTGTTCATACCAGGCAACTCTTGCAGAGAATAATTCTAGCGAACATTATGGAGACTATGCAACATTAGTGTTTTAAGAAAGGTGAAAAATGTCAAGTATAGTTAGTTGAATATTAAATCTACGTTGACAGCCATCGAAACCATATCTTTCAGGTGTCTTTGACTAAGATATTGGCATTAAAATTTGTTGGAAAATGGATATTAGCATATTCCTTTTAAAGTAAAATCAACAATCATAATGTATCCCAGATTTAAAGGATCAAATTGTATTCTGAATCTCCAGGGTTCTGATGAGAATATTTAGGTAGAATTTATATATTTTATAGATAGATGGCAAACTATCTGGAGGCAGAGCATCCAACAAATTTGGTTAAGTTATATTTTCGGAAAGCAGTTCATCATTTCCAGGCAAGGTATCTGATTGTAAACTATATATTGGGTCATAGATCGACACCTCGCTAACTAACTTAAGATGATCTAGGCTTGTCTCTCTAGCAGTCAGGAGACAACTTCTAGCACAAACAGTTATGATATGTACTTAGTTGACAACAAAGAAATTCACACGCAAGATGTTAATGAAAACTTCCTTGACTTGAAGATATCAAGCCTTGGTCAAACTAAAGCAATGCAAGGAAAAAAAACTTCTACTATAAACATGTAGGTAATAAGTGAAATAATTTTGAATGGTTAATTATAAACTTGTTTAGGGTTTATGGATTATATGATAATTATAAATGCTATTGTAGACATGTGAACATCAATGAAAGATTAATCTTATTGTAGACGTGTGAACATCAATGAAAGATTAATCTTACCATAGTGTCTAATACAAATTTGTTGGTGGTGAGTAGATAAAGGTCAACCCTACCAATGTGTTTGCTACCAAAGTTGTTGGCAATCATCTAGAGGTGAACCCTACCACAAAATACCTACTATAGTAGGTATTAATCAAAAAATTTATATGTATAATGAATTGTACTAATGTCGACATTTTATCAATAATAAATTAAATATTTTTATGTTCAAATCATATGAATAAGGTGAGTTATAAATTATTTTATTTATTTTTTGTATGTGGTTCCTACTCAACCACCTACATGGGGCATGTTTTGTGATCTCAACAACAATTTCCATCAATAAGGTGACTTATAAATTATTTTATTTTTTTGTATATGTGGTTCCTACTCAACCATCTACATGGGGCATGTTTTGTGATCTCAATAACAATTTCCATCAATAGAAGAACCACGTCAGGATAAAGATGACAAGATCACTCTTATGCATGTCTTGAGACAAAAAAGCCTAGGAGGAAATAGTGTAGTAGAGATTAGTTGTATGATAGAAATGCATTGGCATATGATTTGTACTTGATTGATAATACTTTTTGTTACTTTTGACTAGTATATATGGTGTTGTTATGTTAATTTTATTTTATTCTTCTCCACTATGATGTGTATGTGTATTTTTTTATAATTACCCAGATATGTGTAAATGGGAGTGATGTTGTAGGGGGAGGGGGTGTGATAGTTGGGGAATGATCCATATGAGCTTCCATATTCTCATGGTTTGTCTCATTAGTAAGAATAAAATATTCGTAAAGCCAAGAGAAGCTCAAGGTAGTAATGCAAGTGTCACATCAAGAGGCAATTAATGAACTTGATCCTTAAATAGTTTATCATCATGTTTTCATTGAGTTATTATGTGTGTGTGTGGTCATAAGCAAGTGAATTTTGATGCAATGATCGATTATGGTACGACTCAAACTCGTACAAAGTGGTATTATATGATATGTTCATCAAGATTGGTATTGGTTGTCAACATTAAAATTATGAGTGATACTATTTTTGTAATTTCTCTTCTTGTAGTTTTTTATGGTCATCCTTCTCTTATAATGAGAGATATGACGATCTACCTCAATTTTTATTTCACCTCTTTTCCTTCAACTCTTAACTAGAAAAGTCCTTCAACTCTTTAACTAGAAAAGTTGTTCGTTAAAAATTATCTTTCTTGGATTTAGCAAGTATTCTCTTTCACTGTTTTGTTACTACAAATTTATCAAAAGTTGCAATGATATTGAACTTTAACTTCCTAGAGTCGTAGACTATTATATGCCTACCTTCCCTCATTAAAATTTTGTACGAAGAATTTATCTTGGAGTCGCTACTTGTATATCAACTATGTGAATAATTCTTTCTCACTAGATGTGTTGTTGAATGTAAATGTTGAAGGGGAAATATTCAAAGGGATAGTTGCGAAAGAAAAAAGGTATCATGGACAAGGGATGATTTAACCTTCTTCAAGATACATGTAAGGTATTTATTTATACATTAATTATAGAATACTAAATTCCAAACTATTCTTACCTTGTTCAATTATAGACTACTAAACTCCAAACAATTATTGGCTTGTTTTAGTGCCACTAAATGGTAGCACGTAACTTCATTGAGTTGGATTTTATTCCTTGGAATTGTGTTGCGAAAAAGAATATCAATGCTTCATGGTAGTGGATATTCTAGAAATAAACAAAAAAAATTGATTGAATTTCATGAGACATCATCTTAGTTAAGCATTATTTCTAACATTTTGTGGGCAATGTTAACACTCCCACATTTGACATATATGTCAACAAGTAAAGCCCCCACAACAAAGTGAAGTGCCCACAACAACATAAGATTCAAAATGTTGTGTGTACTTATGATAATCAGTCTCTTCTTATAATGAGAGATATGGCTTAGATTAGTTGCTAAGTGCCCATGAGAAGGAAATAGTTTGGAGTGTCGAGTGAAGGATGGTCAATCTCCTTCTAGAATGAGGTAAATATAAGATCATTATTGTCACCTTGATATACCATGGTCTATAAGACCTTGATTGCATTGCCTTGAGAAAAGGAATATGCATGTGTTTGCTTTCACTATGCAATGCAAATCTTCTTTTTTCATTCAGGATTCACTTCCAAACCATATAGTCATATCCAAGCATTTATCATCTTCTTTAGATATGTAAAATCAATACCCATGTTTTATAGAGCATGTGCGATCCATTCTATAATCTTGATGACTTTGAACCTTTTTTTGTGCTCACTAAAAAAATTTAAATGGAACTTTCATTTTGTATATTTTGATGATATTCCTAAACAGAGTGGACTCTTTGTGAAGAGATGCCATCAAAAGTGAGTGAAATTCCACTGTTTTAATTCACAATTACTTATATCTTGTCCCTTAAAAATACATTCTTTCCTAATTGTTTTTGTTGGAAACCTAATCCTTAAGGATAGGTATATTTTGTATTATTATCACTATTCATATAAAGCGTCACATGTAATAGGAAAATCCATGAAGAATCCACTAAACACGTTGGAAGATGAAACCAAAAATGTATTTATATGTATTATATCTTAATGAAATGAAAAGAGCTCGCATGTCTAACTTTTAGTGGAATATGAAACTAAAATTGTATTTATATGTATTATCTCTTAATGAAATAAAAAGAGCTCTCTTGTCTAACTATCAATGTCTTTGTTTAGGAAAATATCTTAGTAATCCTAAACACTTGGGATATGAAACCAAAATTGTATTTATATGTATTCTATCTTAATGAAATGAAAGGAAATTGAGCTCCCATGCCTAACTTGCATTATCTTTGTTGAGGCTATTTAGGTTGTGTTCATCTACCTAACTAGACATTCCAAAAAATTCCAAGTGGTATGAATATCCAGTGGTATCATAGCAAGGCTATTTTGAACCTATGGCATGTGCTAGTATCCATTATTATGCTCCAAACCTCTAGATTTCACTCAGTTCTATCAGTTGTGTTTCGTTAGAGATTTCTCTGTGAGTTCTGCTTTTCCAGTTTGCTTGTCAGTATCCCCTTGACCACCCTGAGAACAATTCCTCTCCTCTTCATCACACTCGCAGGAATTCTCAATTAGTATCATTTTTATTGTCATTGTTTTGTTTTGCCTTTTCTCCTCATCTTTGCGTACATGTATTTTCCTATATCTGTGAGTCGAATCTCCATTCCACTTCTGTTTTGCATCATTGTCATTTTTCCTATCACTGCTGCTAAGGATTAGAGACTTCTTCCCCACTCTTAACTCTAGCCAAATGGGAGCGGGTTTCTAGGTGAGAAGAGCCATCTCAACAACCAAACCCTAATTCTGTGAATTGGGTCGCATGAAAGAGATACTGCCAATTGGATCCCATGATCGATGTTTCATTCGTCGAGGAGGTCGTGGATTCAAGCATACGTTGAACACTTAGCATGAGATCTCTTACCTTCGGTTTGTTTTATCATAATAACTTTATGTTGCAAATGTTCTTTGTAAGTTCTAGCTATGTGTGAATTAAGGTTATGTGGCTTCTCCACATACCTCCACAGTCTCTACCTCTGTCTCTATCGATATCATTCTCTATCCAAAGAAGGCCTATATATGTAGAGTAGTGGACACTCTCTCCAAAAAAGGGCTACAGCTTGGACAATGGTGAAGTCCAAGTTGGAAACTCAAAGGCTCACATTACCATTTATTAATAGAAAATCAATTGAAATCTGTGTACAACGATACCAGGGAAGAGCACCAGCCACGGTCCACAAACACATCAATAGTAAGAAAATCAACTGAACTCTGTTTACAACGATACCAGGGAAGAGCACAAGCCACGGTCCACAAACACATCAATAGTTGTTAAATGCGTGAAGGGGAGCAGTCTCCCTGATCCTTTCAAACTTATAACAAATAACAACCATCACTGTGAAAGGTATGTTCACTTTTTAAGTGTTTGAGAAGGCTATAAAGCTTGGTTGTGTTTTATCACCATGTGGGCTATTGTTTCCTCTTTGGATTCCATTTTCACTACAATAGCTCTATGTGATATTTGATTTTGCTTAGATGTGCTTTACTCATGCTCTATGTCTTCATGTTTGTGAGTTGGGATTTTGTTTTTACAAGCCAAACTTTGAACATAACAATTGAATTAATAGTTATATTCAATAGTATGGCCAACAACCAACTGAGAAATTAAAGAATTTGTGGAGCAAATTCCAATTATTCATGTAAATATTATTGCTCCTTGTATTGTTGTTGTCAACTGCACACATTTTGGAGGTTTCATGCATGTGGATTCTATTCGAGGCATGTATCTTTCAATTCTTCGAGTGTTGGGATGAGTGCTTGTTATGTAAACAATGTAGAGAGTCATCCTTATAATTGTTATGAAATTTAAGAGTTTATTATAAGCTTCCCTTTGGATGTCCTGCAAGGCCTAAGTACGGTCTTGTAACCGAGAGTGTACTTGCCTCTCTTCATTACAATAGCAAGTCTATTGTTGATGCTCTCATAATTCTTGCTGAGTATTCTTGGTGGTGGTCGCCATTGTTAGACTGTCTGCGTTCAATAGATTAGAATGTATTGTTTAAGGACTGTTGTATTATTAAAGGTAATAGAGAATCAGACTTGCACCTAGCTCCTAGCTTTTTGTTCAAAGAGTTGTTGTATTTGCAAAGTGTTTAGTCATGATTTCGCAAAATTGTATTGCAATGTAGAGATTATTGTTCGCAGATATTATAGTAGCTTGTATTGCTACTATAATATCAAAACAAGCTGGTAGCGATTTGAGTATAGAGGTCTGTGCTTTTTTAATGGACCTGTGACAGTGAATTTGTGAGATTGCCCTACAATAATTGAATTTGTGTCCTTTGCACCTCAAGTGAGCATCGTCAATCATCAAAGAACTGAGGTAAAGAATTATTTGTGAAGGTCAATTCAACTTCACGTTCAAATTCAAAATTGTATCTGGCAAACAATCAAGAATTATTTGTGAAGGCCAATTCAACTTCACGTTCAACTTCAAAATAGTATCTTGCAAACAGCCATTTGTTTGTATTGATCAAATTATAGTTGAATAGGGTGCATGCTTAGTAGAAATCGACACCTTCAATTTTTGAGTTGGAGGATTAGTTGTCGAGTCTTTCTATAAAAAGGTGGAGTTCCAAGAAACCCTCTAAGGTCTCAGACACTCCTTAAAATGGCTGATATTAAAGTATTATTAGAGTTACTCAATACCCTAATACGCATTACTATTGATGACACGATGTCTATCAACAAGGAAGCTCTCAAATGTATGTTAACGTGTCTATGTTAACCATGAATCATAACTCCAACATGAGGAAATACAACAAAAGAATCAACATTTTGAGCATGGTTTAGAACAGTCAACAACCTGAAGTTCAATTGCACATATTCAAATAATTGATCCCACTTCAAAAGAAAATGAAGATGAATTCTTGGATACAACAAGGAAGTGAATTTTCACATTCCTTATTATTTCAAACCCATCTAGTTTTAGAAGGATGGATTCCTTCAAGAAAGTTCATCTTCATTTGCTTTAGATTTGCATTAGATTTCAAAATGCCAACATTTTCATAGAGTTGGTAACATGGAAAATTGGTCTCCATCCAATTAATCATTGTGGAAAGGATATTCATTCTTTAGATAGATGATTGTAATAACCCAAAAATTCATAAAAATTTAAAAAATTTCATGTAACATAAAATGTTCAAGGATGTCACTGTCTATGAACCAATAAGTGCTAGTGGTTACTCAAACACTAGTAATTATAATTGAGCATTGTAATTCTATATAAATTATTTGTTTATCTTGAGGTACCATGTTATGGATGTTAAATTCACCAGTTTATGTTTAAAAAGGCAAGAATGAAAACTACATATGAATATGATGCTAAGTGTGTTATTATTGTCTTATGTCAAGTAGGAAAGAACCTTAGATGAGATCGGGGGTTACTTAGCTTACAGCTAACGCAGTGGAGTGAAGCTTCTTTTACAGGTTCTAAATAGGTAAGCAGTTTTGTTACCAATAAATTCCAAATCGATAATAACACTCAACTAGCATAGGATAAATGCTAGTTAAATTGTTTATATTGCAGCTTGTCCCCGTAAAAGGTATTGTTGGTATTTCTATTGTTAGAAATCTACATGAATGTTGTAATAACATTATTGTAAAAGAATGGGTTTAGTGCAATTATGTTTACTGCCACAATGTTGTAATAACATTATTGTAAAAGAATGGGTTTAGTGTAGTTATGTTTATTGCCACAGTACGTGTTCCATTACTCATCCTCCTTGTGTTTTCAGTTATAGATTTGTGTTTCATGTTTAGATGGTGTATATTAAGGACAGTTCTACTTCTTCCATTAAGAGCACAGTGGCCTAACAAGTCTATAAACTAGAAGATATGTTAAACATATTTGCGACCAAAACTACATATTTATCATCAGTGTTTGGTAGAAAGTACTGTTTATATTTCATTGAGTTCTTTCTAAACTATAAACATTCTATGGTAGTGGTTCTTCTTAATCAAGCATTTGTACTTAATTTTCTTGTATATAAAATCTCGTTTTATATGAGTTATCAATTACAATGCATATATTGTAAATTTTAAATTTAT
>LPNX010943965.1:40949-120756 GCA_001517045.1 Pseudotsuga menziesii
ATCACAATGTCTTTAGTTTAGAAAAGAAAAATAAAACGAGGATAATGATACAAGTAATAATATCCTAAGGTTTTTACTTGTGAACAAATGATTGTGCACATTAACATGAGATTTCCAAACTATAGCATGAAACCCATAATTTGCAAATGATTTCGGAGGACACGTGGTTGGTGGTTGATGATTAGGTTTTGTGTTGACTTTGGAGGCAAGAAAAGGCTTGTCCTAACCCTAAAATTCACATTTTGTTTGTCTTCATTGTTGGGTGGTTGAGCTGTGAGCTCGTGGCCGCCAGGCTCGTTCTCAATCCTCCAATGATTTTTTACACAGGCCTTCCATAAGCCATATCGAGCTTCTTTGCAAGTCTAAACTTCACGTTTCTGTGCAATATTAAGTGAGCATGGTGCTTACAACTGTTGTGGGGTGGTTTGACCATCGAAAAGAAATGTTGTAGGTTGGGTTGTCTTCACAAATGTTTTTATGAGTGAGTTTTAGTACTCTGTGGGAGCTTAATACTGTAACCGGTGTGAAGGTGGTTGTTGGAAGAGTGACTTGGATACTTTGTTTTATTGTTTGCTTCCTCCCGTAGGTTTGGTCCTTGCCTCGTCGTGGCCTGGAACTTCACTTACGAACACTGCAAACTGCATTCTTTCTTTTTGGCAAAGCATCATTTCAGCTCGTGGACCAAATGAGGAAGCTAGGGTTAGCTCGCGACTTCCAACAACTACTACACTCCTTCTTGGTAAGAAAAAAATGAATTATTTAAAACTCTTCTACACAATATTAAGATTATAATTTGTGAAACAAAATTGTATAAATAACAATTATGGTTTTGGTTTCGTGCATGCTCTCCAATGCTAGCTTGACTTTGTAAAACTCCACCAACAGAGCTTCCGTGAAGGCATTCAAACTGGTAAGCCTCGGTTTCACCTGAGTTACTCCTGCAAGAGTTGTATGGTGTTTTTAGGAGAGTTTTGCAGTGTGAAAGATGGTTCTGGTTTGGCCGTGGCTTTTAGTTACTCTGTCTGTTCTTTTGTTTTTATTTTTATTTAAAAAGCCCTAGTGGCTATTTTGTAATGGAAGAATTCGGGCTCTCTCAGTCGAGACTTAAGAAATTATTTTTTGAGCCTTTTCGACCATGGTTAACTTATAAAAGTGTTGTTTGGAATTGGCTTTAAACCATGACTCTTACTATTAGGCCATTGGGTCGTTAAATGTGGATTTGTTTAGGTTTTTTCTTAAAGAAAAACTTAATGCGCACTTCTCTTTTTGAAAGGGGCTTTCGTAGCTGAAAACAGATGTTTGGTTTTTATGAAAACTCTGTTTATATATAGACACTTTTATTCTAGTTTTTAAACCTTGGCTGGAGTAGTAAACGTCGTAGGCCGAGACTATATCTGTTTAGTTTTGTTTTAATATTAAAGTATTTTCACAGCTTAACGCTGAATTAGCAGTATCTCTGTTTGGTTTAAATTTATGTATATTCTGTTTATTTTAGCTACTTTTATTGTTATTTACTTTTCGATGGTTAGGGTTAAATAGATTATAAAAAAAATTGTTTCTTATTTAAAGAAATAAGATTTGAAGAGCTTTGACAACCGAATACTTTGACAGTAGCATAATTAATAATACAACAATGAATTCTGGAAATAGGACAAAGAAATGATATTATTGAAATAAATATATTTCTTTTTAGTACTTTCTCAAGTATAATGCTAGGTTTTGATATTATAAATTTTGAATTTAATATGTTATGAAAGAATAGATCTTTTGTAAACCCTAATTCCTCTTAAAGGGTTACATAGCCAGTATTTGTGTTTCAGTAAACCCTAGTTTACATTTTCTCATAAGTGAGCTAAATGGGTAAATATTTAACCTAGTTTACTCTTTTGCTAAGTAAATCTAGATAATTTACTGTTTTTGATATTATCTATTTAAGATTACATACTAGGTTTATAAAATGTAATTTTGTTGGTTTTTACTGTGTAAAATACTACACATAACAGTTTGTATTATTTAGGCTTTTTCTTCTATCTTTATTTAGTTTATTTAAATACTTAAGTAAATATTACAAATACAACTGAAGTTCTATAAACAATTTATACAAAATACTGTAGAAAATAACCATTTACATCTGCATTCATATGTTATTGAATCCATTGTTTAAAAATAAATAAACCTATTGTACTAGAGTACTGCCTTGCAAAAGGTGTGGAAAAATACAGTTTAGGTATTTTTTTTATTTATCAATTAATTCAGAAATTTCTCTACTAATTTACCCTAATCTAGCTAGTTACTAACTTTCACATCATATATAATTCTCCTATTTATCCTAACAGAAATAAAACGGAAATATGCTATATTATTGAAAACTCTTAAACTTTCCAGATACAGTAAATAATTAAAATGACTGAACTAAGCAAAACCTGGAAGTATAGATGAGGTGACAACAGCTTAAGGAAGATGTTCCTCCCAACCAACTCCTGGAGAAGAGCTGGACTGCAATTCGCAGGACCCCCGAGCTTGTCTCCTGGTCCACCTGGTAGAAGTATTGGGTGAGAGATGTAGTCTAGAAATCCTCTGCAACTTTTCTAAGTATTCAAGGGTAACTCAATTCTGCTTACAACAGTATGAACTCAACTAAGAATAGTTCCACTAGTTCAGGTCTTCAGCACTTGTCCACTCAAAATTACTTCAGCTAGTCCCCTCCATCAAATTCTCATGTGCACTTCATTGACTCAGAATGATCACAAATCCAGAATGAGCAGCCTCAGTTGTCTTCAATGGGAAGGTTTATTAGCATGCCTAGGTCTTTTGGGTCAGTTTTTACTTAATGAGCCACTTGCTCCTATTCCACTTTCTTGGGGAATCATGACCACAAAAATAGGGTAGTTGCCACCTGCAATAGCTAGAAGTAGTTTGAGGATGCTACCACATATCAATATGCTCTCAACCCAACCTCCTACACCAAGTGACCAGTAAAACACTCATGTAACAACTTCCCTAAACTGTTGTCTCATCTTCCATTTATTTATTAATAAATTATTCTGCAATACATTTGAAATTATCCTTGATCCCACTTGGTCATCAATTACAAACTTTAACATAAAATATAACATAATGTTCCTCAAAAACATAAAATTGTTTTGAAAATTGGGGCATGCGACATACACACCCCCTTAATTTATAACATTGTCCTCAATGTTATTTATTCTTTGTCTTCAGAATTGCCCTGAAATAGAATTGGATATGCATCCCGCATATGACTTTCCAATTCTCAGGTGGCTTCTTCTAGACTAAGGTGCTTCCATTGCACCTTCACCTGAATAATGGTGTGATTCCGAAGCGAGATCTACCTCCTTTCGAGGATACAATCTGGTTCCACCAGAAAATATCCTTCTGACTCCACCTGCACATCATTCCAATTAATAACATGAGTAGCATCATGTATATATTTTTTTAATACATAAATATGAAAAACATTGTGAACCTTTAAGTTTGGCGGTAAAGCTAATTGATATGCTACCTGTCCTATTCTGGACAGTATTTCAAAAGGTCTGCAATATCGGTGTGCTAACTTCGCACAACTTCCTAACCTCAGAGAACTTTTTTTAGGTCTCACCTTAATAAAGATATGTTCACCTACTTGGAACTCCTTTTGAGTTCGTTTAAGATCTGCTTAACTTTTCTGTCGATCTTGCGCAACTTTCAGGTTACCTTGCACCTGTTTTACAATTAACTCCATCTCTTTTAATAATTAAGGTCCTAATACTAGCCTTTCAACTGGATTACTCCATGAGATGGGGGTATTGCACTTCCTACCATACAAAATTTCAAAAGGACTATATCTTGTTAAGGCTTGGTAATGATTATTGTAAGCAAATTCTACCAAGTGTAAGTAATCTTTCCATTTACCTGGCTGTTCTTTTACATACATTCTGAGCAAATCTTCCAATACCTGATTTACTCTTTCAGTCTGTACATCTGTCTGAGGATGGAAAGAGGTACTGAAGTTTAATGTAGTATTTAGTCCCTTAAACAAAGACTTCCAAAATTTACCCGTAAACTTAGGGTCTCTGTCTGAAATTATTACTTTTGGATTTCAATGTAAACGAAAAATTTGCTTTAAGAAAATATCAGCAATATTTGTAGCTTTATAAGTAGTTTTTACAGGTATAAAATGGGCTTCCTTGCTTAATTTATCGACAACTACCATTATTGAGTCATTCAAGTTTTGATTTCTAGGTAGTCCTGTGATAAAATCAAGGCTGATCATCTCCCACTTCCAGCTAGGAATAGGTAATGGCTGAAGTAACCCAGCTGAATGTTGGTGTTCAGTCTTTACTTGCTGACATTCAAAGCACTTAGCAATATATTCTGCCAATTCATTTTTCATGTTTGGCTAGAAATAATCCTTCCTTAGCATGGTTATAGTTTTCTAATAACTAGGATGCCTTGAATAAGGGGTCTTATGAATTTCGTTTAAAATCAGCAACTTAATCTTAGGTACATTAGGTACGTATAGTCTATATTTATATAATAATAATCTTTTTTCATTTAAACTGTACCATGTACTTAAACTTTCAATTAAATTTTCTCTTACCTTTGCTTGTAATTTTCGATAATTTTTATCTTGTCCTAGTATTCCTTTTTCTAGCTGTTCTTCTAAATCTGTTTTATAGGTGTTGATTGTTGCTGTAAAATTTAGTTTTTCATTTCTGCTTAAAGCATCAGCAACCTTAATTTATTTTCCTTTAATATGTTGGATTTCAAAATCGTACTCGCTTAGGAAAGCTAGCCACCTAGCTTGCCTAAAGTTTAAGTTAGGTTGATCCAACATATATTTTAACCCTTTATTATCTGTCATTAATATAAACTTTCTTCCGATTAAATGATGACGCCACATTTTTAAGGCATGTATGACAACAACCAATTATAAGTCATAGGTCGCATAATTTTTCTCATGAATCTTCAGCTTCCTAGACTCATAACCAATGACGTGTCCTTCTTGAGTTAAAACTCCACCTAAACAATCATTGCATGCGTCAATACATACTAAAAAATGTTTATTAGGGTCAGCAATTTTTAAGATTGGTGCGGTGGTTAATAATGTTTTTAACTTTTTAAAACTATCTTCACACTTTTGACTCCACTCGAATTTCTTCCCTTTCTTCTGTAAAGAAGTTATGGGATTTGCAATTCTTGAAAACCCTTCGATAAATCTTCGATAATAGCTAGTAATCCCCATGAATGATCGTACGTTAGTTACGTCTTTTGGGACTGGCCATTCTTCGATTTCCTTTATCTTTTCGGGATCAACGAAAATTCCTTCTTTATTCACTACATGACCCAGATACTGTATTTTATCCTTAAATAAATCACATTTACTAAATTTTGCATAGAGTTGATGTTCTCATAACTCTTGTAAGACAATTTTTAAATGTTCTTTATGTTCTTCTTTAGACTTTGAGTAAATTAAGATGTCGTCAATGAATACGACCACAAACATATCAAGGTATTTATGCATTACATTATTCATCAAACACATAAAAACAACTGGGGCATTAGTAAGCCCAAATGGCATAACAACAAACTCGTAATGACAATACCTGGTCCTGAAAGTTGTTTTAAAGATGTCTTCATCTTTGATTCAGACCTGGTGGTAACCAGATCGTAAATCAATCTTCGAGAATACAGTTGCTCCACGTAGCTGATCAAACAGATCATCTATGTGGGCTAACGAATATATGTTTTTGATAGTCATTTTATTTAGTTGCCGATAATCTATACATAATCATAGAGTTTTGTCCTTCTTCTTAACAAAAAGAATAGGTGCTCCCCAAGGAGACACACTGGGTCTAATATAATCTTATCACTGAGTTCTTTTAACTGTGACTTTAGTTCATTTAATTCCATTATATTCATCCGTTAAGGGGCTTTTGAGCTGGGCACTACACCAGGTACTAGCTCAATAGTGAAGTATAACTCCCTCTTCGGAGGCAGTCCCAGAATTTCTTTCGAAAATACATCCGAATACTCCCTCAAGATCAGAATATCTTCCAATTTTGATTTATCTTCATTATTAGTATTCTCTTCATTAATTACTGTTACAACAAAGGTTTTACAGCCTTTTCGAACAATTCTTTTAAGTTGCAAAGCAGAAACCTGTCTTATAGTTGTTTTCCTAGGGATTCCTTTTACATTTATTGTTTCTCCATCGTTATTTACGCAAGTAAATGTTTTATCAGAACAGTTCAGGACTACCCTATGCTGTTCTAACCAATCCATACCAATTAACATATCATAAGAACCTAAAGGTAAAACATTAAACTTATCAGAGGTTTCAAACTGGTCCACTTTTACAGTACAATCCTTAACAAAGCTATCACCTTTCTTTTTGCACCAGTAGCTAGCTGGACTAACCAAGACTTTGCAAACTTTTCTACTGATAACTTACACTTTTCTACTAAATCAGGAGAAATATAGCTTAAACTAGACCCTGGATCAATTAAAATAGATATAGGTATTTGATTCATCTTACCTTCCACTTCTACCATGGAAGTTTGGTAATCCGCCTGCATGTTCTCCAGTGCTGCATTGATCATGGGCATTGTCCTTGCTAGATCACCGACAGTCATCTCCTCCTGTATCGTATGTATGTTGCTAATAGTCTTCTTTCGATTGCGGCAAACGAATGCATAATGAGGACCATTACATTCCCAGCACTTTATTGGTTCCTTTCATTCAAAATTCTTGGTATAGTTATTGAGATTATTAACAGATTCTTTATTTCTTTGACCATTTGGATTTATCTGTGAATTAATTTTGTTCCCTTGGAATTTTTCATTAGGAAAATTTCGTGTGTTATTATTCCTAAAATTTTGGTTAGGTATAAAAATTTTCTTCCTCTGTTCAAAATTATTAGCTCTTTTATCCTTCCAATTTGTCATACTTTCCTTCTTGCAATTTTGTTCATAACATAAATTCGCCTTTCTCATTGCTTCTTCTAAATTTTTTGGATTGTCATATTCAATTTTGTCTTTTATATGAAAAGGTAAGCAGCTTAGAAACTGTTGTACCTTAGGCTTCTCGTCCACAATATACGACACATATATGAGCAGACTTAGAAATTTACTATTTAGTTCTTTCATGTTCATTGTTCCCAGTTTTAATTCATAAAATTCCTTAGCCCACTCGTAGTACTGTTCAGACAAAAATTTCTTCTTAAAATATTTCTTAAACGTACTCCAGTTAATGTTTTTCTCCCTAATTCCTTTTACTCTTTTTAGGTCCTGCCACCAAAAGGTATTGCTGGTATTTTTATTGTTAGAAATCTGCATGAATGTTGTAATAACATTATTGTAAAAGAATGGGTTGAGTGCAGTTATGTTTACTGCCACAGTACTTGTTCCATTACTCATCCTCCTTGTATTTTCAATTATAGATTTTTGTTTCATGTTTAAATAGTGTATATTAAGGACAGTTCTACTTCTACCATTAAGAGCATAGTGGCCTAAGAAGCCTATAAACTAGAAGATATGTTAAACATATTTGCGACCAAAACTACATATTTATCATCAGTCTTTGGTATAAAATACTGTTTATAATTGTTTGAGTTCTTTCTAAACTATAAACATTCTATGTTAGTGATTCTTCTTAATCAAGCATTTGTACTTAATTTTCTTGTATATAAAATCTCGTTTTATATGAGTTATCAATTACAATGCATATATTGTAAATATTAAATTTATTATTATACTAATCCTAACTCGAGGATTCCTATGGTTAGGTATTTCCATGTAAAGTTGGTTCATCTTCCTTTGATTTGTATATTGCCAATACTAATAGTAGACATTAAGTAAAATGAGGAGATCTTAGATATGCAAAGGTTATGGTTAAATTATGCATAAAACCCTAGTGAAATGTGAATACCTCTTAATCACAATGTCTTTGGTTTAGAAAAGAAAAATAAAATGAGGATAATGATACAAGTAATAATATCCTAAGGTTTTTACTTGTGAACAAATGATTGTGCAGATTAACACGAGGTTTCCAAACTATAGCATGAAACCCATAATTTGCAAATGATTTCGGAGGACACGTGGTTGGTGGTCGATGATTAGGTTTTGTGTTGACTTTGGAGGCAAGAAAAGGCTTGTTCTAACACTAAAATTTGCATTTTATTTGTCTTCGCTGTGGGGTGGTTGAGCTGTGAGCTCGTGGCCACTAGGCTCATTTTCAATCCTCCAATGATTGTTTTACACAGGCCTTCCATAAGCCATATCGAGCTTCTTTGCAAGTCTAAACTTCACGTTTATGTGCAATATTAAGTGAGCATGGTGCTTACAGCTGTTGTGGGGTGGTTTAACCGTAGAAAAGAAATGTTGCAGGTTGGGCTGTCTTCGCCAATGTTTTTCTGAGTGATTTTTGGTACTATGTGGGAGCTTAAGACCGTAACCAGTGTGAAGGGGGTTGTTGGAAGGGAGACTTGGATACTTTGTTTTACTGTTTGCTTCCTCCCATAGGTTTGGTCCTTGCCTCGTCGTGGCCTGGAACTTCACTTCCGAACACTGCAAATTGCATTCTTTCTTTTTGGCAGAGCATCATTTCAACTCGTGGACCAAACGAGGAAGCTAGGGTTAGCTCACGACTTCCAACAGCTGCTACTCTCCTTCTTGGTAAGAAAAAAATGAATTATTTAAAACCCTTCTGCACAATATTAAGATTATAATTTATGAAACAAAATTTTATAAATAACAATTATGGTTTTGGTTTCATCTAGACTCTCCAACGCTCGCTCGACTTTGTAAAACTCCACCAACAGAGCTTCCATGAAGGCATTCAAACCGGTAAGCCTTGGTTTCACCTGAGGTACTCCTGCAAGAGTTGTATGGTGTTTTTAGGAGAGTTTTTCTGCGTGAAAGATGGTTCTGGTTCAGCCGTGGCTTTTAGATACTCTATTTGTTCTTTTGTTTTTATTTTTATTTAAAAATTCCTAGTGGCTATTTTGTAATGGACGAATTCGGGCTCTCTCAGCCAAGACTTAAGAAATTAGTTTTTGAGCCTTTTCGACCATGGTTAACTTATAAAAGTGTTGCTTGGAACTGGATTTAAGCCATGACTCTTACTGTCAGGCCATTGGGTCATTCAATGAGGATTTGTTTAGGTTTTTTTTTAAAGAAAAACTTAATGGTTGTTCTTACAACACTTCTCTTTTTGAAAGGGGCTTTCATAGCTGAAAACATAAGTTTGGTTTTTATGAAAACTCTGTTTATATGTAGATACTTTTATTCACGGGGGCGTCACCTAGGGACCAATATGATATCACGTCCGTTCATATTGGGGGGGTTAAAATTAAAAAATTAAAAAACAATATATTGGGGGTATATTAGGGGTAACTAGGGTTTTTTTTTACTATTTAAATATCCAATATGTTGGGGTATGTTTTATTCAACATTTTTGCTCACGTCGTTCACCAGTCCTCCAAGCCTTGCCTGGTAGGTGCCTGCGAGCTCCTTGCATGGATCAACGCCACTCTTCAACTCTCTCTCAGCAAAGTTGAAGAGGTAAGCATGAATTCTCATCTTAATCTTCTTTACAAGTTTTAACATATGGACAAATAACTTCAAGGAACTCACTCACTTTCTGTTCTCCATTTTCCCCCTGGATTTCGAGTTATGCGAAGAAAAGGCTTGTCTGGAAACAAATGTGGGCACCCATTTGGTTGTTCTTTTATCTATGTAAGAGGGTCATTTGTTTTTTGAATATTTAGGGCCGCCATTTTTTTAGTAGTGTGGTTTACGATTACCTTGAGGAGATGCAGAGTGCTTAAGGTCCAATACTCTGAAGAGTGCTCAAAAGTACTTCTGTTTTCTGTATTAGAGCTTGGGTAAAAATGGGTAGATGCCCAATGTTGATTTTGTTTTCTTGATTTTCTATTAAGAAAATGAGATCCATCTTGTCACTTCATTCTGTTCTTTTATTTGCATTTCTGGGTTTTGGGAGGGCAGTGCAGAACTTTTGGTGATCTTGGTTTAAACAGTTCTTGGGACTAGGGTTGCTCTCTCTTTAGGGCTTTGTAGCAACAAAGTAATGGGGTCTTTACAGCTTATCCCTAGTTTTTTGAGTGCCTTTGTTTCATCCTTTTGGTAGGGTGATTTGAAAAGTGTACCGAGTCACTGGGATTACTATGAATGTAATTGCAAGCAGAATAGGATTATTAAAAAAATGGGTCGACGTTATGTTTGATCTATTCTGTGAAGAATGCACAGACCCATTACATTTCCTGCTTTTCTGATATTCGCATAGAGAATAAAAAATGACTCATTCGATTTTCTGTGAGGCTGCTTCTGGAGCTGTTCACTGTCAACTTATGGATGCCGTACATCCTGGTGTGGTTCCCATGCACAAGGTCTCTATTCTTAAACCTTTGACAATATTTCATTTAATTTGATATCACAAGCTGTTTAGCACACTAAGTTTTTTTGGCTTATGTTGCAGGTAAACTTTGATGCAAAGACAGAGTACGATATTATTCAAAATTACAAAGTGCTGCAGGACGTGTTCAACAAGCTGAAGATTAGCAAGGTATGAATCTCCTGGAGATTTTGCTTGCATTCCATAAGGTTGTAATTATAATGAAAGACTTGGTGAACATAACTTTGTTTTGACTGGAAATACTGGGGTCTCATAACACAATTGCGGAAGACAAAATTTGAATTACAGACCTGACTCTAGAAATGCCACATCAGTTTGGAGTGAGAAACTGCTATCTACATTTATATTTTCTGCATATCACGATAACAGTAAATATGAAGAACACACTATTATATGGATAAAAGATGCTTTGCCTTTTACTTTCGTGTGTGGGACAAGATTTTACAAGCATAAACTACCTAGTGGTAATCCTCTCACTCGAATCGCCCATGTCTTTGTTGCAACGATTCATAAGTGGAACATTTTAAATAAAGTAGCTGTCATTGAGGAAAGATAAGTTTTGAAGTCTGGATCAAGCAGACAGTATTTGTCTATTGATAAGTTTAGGTAAACTGTCTCTTGTCCTTACTAGTTCACAATTAGTTATTTTACATTTATTAGTACAAAAGTACAGGAAATAGTTGCCACTAAAATTACTGGACCTTTCTAAAGTTGCCTAATGTTGCAAATTGAATTTAATGGAGTCAGTGAATTTTCCATGTGACAAGAGAAATGCTGAAGCTCTTGGTAGTTGAAACAATATTTTTGTAGGAAGGACAGACTGAAAATTTATGCTTTAGGAATATACGAGAAGATACTGCTACCTGCTGAACATGGATACGGTGTAATGAGTCAGTAAGTCCTTTTTCTGTTAAATTTCAGTCTTCAATGTTGCTTCTAGTTGGGTGTACCCTATTATGGTCAGTTTTAGATGACTGAGAGATTTGGTGTGAATGTCCTCACTCTTGTTTTTCAGGTTTCTTAATAGAGCAACAATTAAAGATGAATTAGACTATGAGTGCAAAACAAGCCATAACTGGAGATTATGCACAGTCCAAGACATTGAAGAGGTGAAAGTTGTTCTTGGGTTGTTGCCAATTTGGATGTCATGTTTGATGTTTGGGGTTGTCTATGCACAAAATTTCACATTTTTCACAAAACAGGGAAGCACAATGGATAGAAAGATCGAAACACACTTCCAAATCCCTCCTGCAAGCTTACAATGTTTTATTAGCCTATCTGTTGTTCTATTGGTGCTCGTCTATGACCGCATCTTTGTTCCAGTTGCAGAAAAATTGACAGGGAATGAACGGGGTATAACTCTACTTCACAGAATAGGCACTAGCATGTTTTTCTCCACTATGTCAATGATTGCTGCTGCATTGACAAAGATTAGAAGAATCAAAGTAGAAAAGGATAATGGGGTGATAGATATGCCCCATGCAACAATTCCATTGAGTATTTCTCTGCTGCTTCCACAATACATGCTATTTGGCATAGCTGATGTATTTGTAATGGTAGGAATGCAAGAGTTCTTTTATGATCAGATGCCAGACACTATTAAAATTTTGGGTATTGCTGTGTCTCTGAGTGTTCTAGGGGTTGGTAATTTTCTAAGAAGCATCCTTATTTCAGTTACTGAGAAGCTTAGTTACAGAAACAAGGGGAGTTGCTGGTTTGTAGACAACCTCAGGAATTGTGTGGATGCTCATACAGAGTCCAACTATGCTTTTATGATTCATCCCTCCTGTGATGTAGATGATTTGAATAGTATTGATTCATCCCTGCAACTTTGTATTGAGCTTGCAATTAATGATTACATGTGAGGAATTGTGTGGATGCTCATACAGAGTCCAACTATGATTTTATGATTCATCCCTCCTACAGTGTAGATGATTTGAAGAGTATTGATTCATGCCTGCAACTTTGTATTGAGTTTGCAATTAATGATTACCTGTGGAATTGTGTGGATTCTCATACAGAGTCCAACTATGCTTTTATGATTCATCCCTCATGTGATGTATGATTCATCCCTCTTCTGGTGTAGATGATTTGAAGAATATTGATTCATCCCTGCAACTTTGTATTGAGTTTGCAATTAACGATTACCTGTGAGGAATTGTGTGGATGCTCATACAGATTCCAACTATGCTTTTATGATTCATCCCTCCTGTGGTGTAGATGATTTGAAGAGTATTGATTCATCCCTCCTGTGGGATGGATGATTTGAAGAGTATTCCCAGTCACCGTGACAACTATGAGTAAAATCTTAAGCAAGTGATTGACAGATTGAAGATTCACAAGTGACCAGTATGGATCTCCCTAAGGAGACTTATATTTGAGTCATGAGCTTATACAGCTCCTAAAACAAAGACATAATTGAATCAAAACTAAAACCCTTTTAAACATGTTTCGTGTATTTTCTTCCTTTTCATGAATTCATTAAATGGAAAAATTACACGGTGAACTACATATATCTGTAAATATCTTTGAGAATAATGAGAGTTTCGGTAATTTAATATTGTTTTTGTTTCCATCAAAATTTTGGGTCACAGGGGTATTTTGGGTCAGATGAGAACATAAGCTCCCCTGGAGTTTTTGATGGTCATGGACCATATGGACACTTGGTTAGCAAAAGGGTTAGAGACTCTCTGCCTAGCTTGCTTATGAACCAGTGGGAAGAACTGCTTTTAGCTGATTGGCCTGGTCCTGCAAATAGTAATGATTTTGAGGTCGTTGATTCAAACAAATTGTGTAATGATTCGGATGGGGATGTGCACAAAGAAGAGTCCAAGATGTTTGCAGCCTGGAAGGAATCTCATCTACGAGATTTCCAGGTAATGGATAAGGAACTAAAGCTGCATCCCATTTTGGATTGCTTCTGCAGTGGGACGACTACCGTTACCATCCTCAAACAGGTATAAAAGCATTTATGCATTCTCAATTGCCATTCTCATATTTCAATAACTTGATCCATATATGGTTAGGGTATTCCTTCACTTCAGGGCACAGGAAGACAAAATGATCAGCTTTTAGCATTCATCCCTCTTCATTTAGAGAAAGGTGACTTAGATTGTGCCTGGGGTTGAGAAAAACCATAAGTTGATGAACTATCATGATTGAAATTTCATAAGCTGCTGGTGCAGACCTATCAAGCCACAGCGAGAACTAAGGTGCCTAATGATGCAGATAAAATCCAATCTGCAACAATTTATTCTTCAATATAGTCCACCGGTATGCATATGCTCTGTTTCCAGATATGCAGAGCAACCTCTTCAATACATCTTTAAACCTGCAAGAGTATTGGCAGTAAAACAGAGAAAACCAAACGGCGCAAACACTCTAAATATATATGACAGGCAACAAAATTATTCAGCTAGATGAAAATTTCATAACAGTATTCTTTATTCATTGCACACCAGATTACAGACAGTAACAACCATAGAAACTACTCAAAATCTATCAGCGTCTGCACCTACTTTTCAATCAGCTGGAAAAATACCTCCCTAAGCCCACGCTACCACCTCCTCCCCTTTTTCCTAACCCCACTTCCTAAAATTATTAACTGCCCTCTTATTTTCTCTAACCCAAAAAGAGTGATTGAATAGAGGGCTATTTTTAGTAAAACAGATCCCTATAAATACTAAGCATAAATAACAAACTACTGAAACATGGAAGAATTCCGTTAAGGAATATGCTCCACATCACCTAATAAGCATGGTTTATGTTTGAACCTGGAACTTTGCCAACTCAAAATCAAAATTGAATCTTCATATTTAAATACAGAAACTCACTCCAAAGACAATACTTCATCATCCCTAGCCACTCCGTCGGGATCATGCCGCTAGGCTTCTCAGCCTTGGCCATTCCCTGGAGGATATCATCTGCCAGTGCATTGGAATTTTCACACTCATTGATGACTCCAATGAGAAGCATGTCTTGCAGTCACTTCAATAGCTAGCTCCAACATGCCTTGACACCCTCTCTTCTGCTAAGCACCAAAACTCTTCAGTTTCTAGCAACTCTCTTGCGACTCCTTTGTACTTGCACCTAATTTTATATCTTCTCTTAGCTAGATAATTTAGCCTTTATCTAGACACTTAGTTTAATATCTTTTTATGTTGTTAGTATTGATCTAGGAGTTGCTTTTGTACTCCCACTTTGTACTTACACTAGATGTAATATTTTAGACCCATTGACCAACTTTTGTGGTCATTTGTTGGACATTAATAAAATTATCTATCTTATTTTATGTCCAATTTTGCAGAGGCAGTAAGAGCCCCAAAGAAATGAATGTTATAGCGCTTTGCATCAATATTGGAATTGTTGCATATTTCAAAATGAATAATATTATCTTCATATTTAGTTTATAGTTTGAAATTTTTCCAGTGGCTTATCTTTGTAGTTGTCTTTTATTAGGGCCAGGACCTTGTCACTGCAAATGTTGGAGACTCTCGTGCTATTCTGGAAACAATGTCTGCTGATGGATGTTTGTCAGCCATTTAGTTGACAGTTGAATTGAAGCCAACCTTACCTAGTAAGCTTTCTATTTTTAAAAAAATCTCGCAAACAAATTTGTGAGCTGTATTTAAATTTTACTAAATTATTCTATGTGGATGTTATCTCTTGAGTGACTGCACAATTCAAATAATTATAGTGACTGCAATTTCATATTATTTGTTTTCAGAACTAATATCTATCACTTTAATCATAATGTCAACATTGTCTGAAGTCATGCAAAGAACATATCCAAAGGCCCAAAGCCTCATACTACAATAGTTTATTGTTTATGGGCAGTATTTGTAGGACAAGTTTTGCATACTGTTTGTTTTGTTCAATTTGTGTTTGTGATTCTGAATTTGATTGTGGATTTACCTAAGATCTTAATTTCTACATTTGATTTATCTCATATCTAACCGCCATATTGAATATAGATAGTTATGTAGCCATTTATTATGTCCACATTCCTGTGATATTATTTAAGGTCACTTTGTGGTTTAATCCTGCAACATGGTTAGTAACTTAGTGCAATACCTATTGTAAATGGGTAAAATGAATTTAGTAACTCTCCATTCTTAGGAAGGTAGGTTTAATCCTGCAAGATGGTTAGTAACTTAGTGCAATACCTATTGTAAATGGGCAAAATGAATTTAGTAACTCTCCATTCTTAGGAAGGTGAATTTCTGAACGTCTTTTTGCTGTGGGTGGCTGATAATAAAGAAGACAAACAAGTAGACATTTAAATGTTTTCAAGGCCAAAGATGGTCCACAAGACCAATAATTGCATAACTATGAGTGTAAGATTGCAGGTTTTAAAATATCTCATTTCTCTCATATCTTATGCCAATTAAAATGGAACCAGAATCATAAGCATGTCAGATTAAAGGCACAAAACAAGAAAATAAGAATAAACACAGGATTATAGTGAAACTTCAGCAGAAACATGTGCTTGTATTGCAATGTTGAAGTGCTTGTGCAAGACTCAGCTATCTTGTCAAGGCATTGTCCTCAGAAGAGCACTTGTCTGCATGCCAGACAACTATATTTGATGATTGATCTCCTGGTTTGATTGTCTTTCAGTTTGTGAATGGTTGTGTTCAGTTTTAAGGCTTCATCATCTCAAACTAGATTTCAATTTTATATCAAATATACTCCACCCTGTTTGTGTATCGTTTACTCTAATATACTATTTATTTGTTTGAATGCTCTCCATATTTGCTGCTTCAACAACACAATTGAGATTGGCAAGTTTTGTCCTCCTTTAGCTCTAGGGATCTCTCATGAACTCTCCCCCTCTTTGAATTCTCGTAATAATATTAAACTTTGAACTTTTAGTTATTGCTGAACAGATGGATCTTTATTGACATGAAACACAAAATTAAAAATGAAAATTTTGTCAAGGACACTCACAAGGTCCTCTTTGGGTCTTTTGAGGTGCCATATCCTGTTTTTCAATATCTTGAAAATCACAGAAAATGTATATTCCTATAAATATCCTGTATGTAGTATGTGAAGCCCAAGGTTTACACACTGAACTATGGAATGGCCTTTGGCCAGGCAGCAAAGCTTCTGTCACTTGAAGCCAAGGGAAATCATGCTCTTATGCCTAGCTCAACAAGTAAGTGTACTATGTGAGTCTCTACTTCATTCAGGCTTATGTAGTTTGTCAATAAGTTCAAGGCCACACTCATAGCTTGTTGCAATATGGTCTACTAGAACTTGAAAGTAAGATATCCTATCAAAATCCAAAGGTCACTCATACGCAAGTGTCAGAAACACAGTTGAAAATGTTAATAAGATTTGTGTTGTTTTTCTGGTAATTTATGCAATCTTAGTAGGTTCATATATCTAGTCATTCTTTGTTAAAAAATATGTTGATGATCTGTCTTTTTTCTATCATAGAAAAACTGCACCTGCCAGTAGTGAATAAATCCAGTGGTTCTTCCATCGATATGTATATCAAGGTAATATTTTTCCCTTTTTTTAAGATGTTACTTAAGAAATCTCGAAATTCGTTCTTAAGTAACAGGTAAATGCTCACTTAGATCCTTTTAAAGGAGTGATTAATACTTATTATAGGCCAGCTGATGAAATTATGTCTTCTTCAGGCAAAAGAGTTCAAAGTAAATACACAGTATTACATTGAATTACTGGCAAAAGGAATTGGCAAAACACAAGAAGAGACTGCAAAGGATATTCAAAGATCAAGATACTTTTTCCCACAGGAAGCAATTGATTATGGTATTGCTGATAAGATCCTCCCAAAACAGGGTCTGGTCATGGAGAAAAGGGAAAGCATTAACCATTTTTAATTCATTTATACTAAATGTCTTGCCTTAAAATTTAACCTAGGTTTGCAGGATTGTTGTTGAACATATTCTACACTTACTTCTCATTATGTTCTTTTCTTTGATTCTACATTGATAAATATTTTCATTCCGTTTAATGACTTACAAAACTATGATGAGATGCTTGCTCAATCAAAAGTTGCACGGATGAAATCTGGCAAGGCTAGTCCACTGGCTGCTCCAGCAGGCAGGCCCTAGGTATAGATCATTGATGAGTTACCTTTTCCAATTAGCATGAGTTGTTTAGAGATTGCTACAACTATCATTGTTGGAAGAATTTGTATAACCTGAAAGATGTATCTTAATATGACCCTTATCAATCTATGTTATTTTCTAGCATGCATACAGTGCTTTGTATATTGTCAAGATTCTGAACAGGTTGTAAACAAACATTCAAGGCAATAGGATTAAATGCCTAATGAAAGAAAGCACTCTAGAAAATGTAAATCATGTATTTCATTGATCTTCTCTGCGTCTGTGATCTGTTGTTTATATTGTCAGATTTTGCTTAATTACACATCTTGTTTGTGTGTTTTGGATTTTACTGCATAAAATATTTTAAGCCCTACATTTTATGTAAACTCTTCACCCATCATCAGGGAAATCAACTGTAAGATAGAAAGCAGTGTTGAGTGGGCTTGTATAAGGTAGGAGGGAAAGTCAGGCTATATACAAGGTAGAAGGGAAAGGAGAGGAGGATACTGTCCTCCTCTCCTTTGCCTTCTACCTTATATATATTATATAGCCAGTGACTTTCTGTCCTACCTTACACATAGCATATGACTTTCCCTCCTACCTTATATTAATAAATAGGTGCACTCATCATTTGCAGCATTGCTTTCCAACTGATTGGTTTCCTTGATTATGAGTGAAGAGTTCATCTGAAACGTTGGGTTTAAAATCTCTTATGCAGTAAAATCCAATAATCACATAAGCAATATGTACACCTGCAGATATCTGCATTCTAATATAATTATAGCCTATTGCAAGCCATTTTCCCTTTTTGCCATGAATCTTTTAGTTTGGAAACAATGTTCGTTGCTTGTTTATTCAGCAATCCTAACTCTTGAATAGAAAACCAATTTATTTGATGCAAAAAACTCTTTTCACTGAACTTGATACACTTGAAAACTTATGTACATTCATGGGTTTGGGTTTCCTTTTCAATTATTAATGCTATTGGTGTAGAAAAGATAAAACTTAGCATTTTCTTGGGTATTTAGATCCACCCGACTGTCATGAATGAAACAAGGTTTTAAGTTTTAATTTTGTTTGATCCACTCATACACATTGGGCTTAATCAAACTTTGGTTTTGGATATGATTAACCATATCACAAGATAAACTCCTTTTCTTTCCAAGAAAATCCTCACAGGATTCTCCCCCTCTTCCCTAGAATATCTTGATGGAGGGTAGCTCAACAACTAGCTGCAATGGTGGTTGGTAACCCAGTCAGACTCAGCAGGACTTGAACCTCAGCCAGACTAGAACTGGAGACCTTACAGTGAACTCCACCTTGAAACAGCCTATTTGAACTGATTGAGATAACCCATTGGGCTTCACAAGGTGAACCCTTTCCATATGGTCAAACCATATTGGTTGTCAGGTTCATTTACAAACTAAAAATGAAGCTGGTGAAGACGATTATGACTCTAATCCAACCAAAAAAGTTTTAATGCCAAGTCTACAAGATAATTTTTGTACACTAGATTGGGTTATGTATCATAGTGCTTTTGAAAATACATTGTTGGAGATATTTTTATGTAGTTTGGTTGGTTGCTTTGTTAGAGTCACACCTCTAGAATTTGCCTTGAATCTATGTTGAAGAAAATTTGTCAATTTGAAGACTAAATTTGAAATTGCTCATAATGTTACTGGTGTTCAGTTATTTGGCTCATATTTTTTAGTTGAATTTGCTTCTCCATCTTTTTGTTTATGTCTTCTGACCAACTTGCTTGTTTGTCACAACCCTCGATTTTTCTTTTCTTTTCCCCATAGATGATAAAGAATTTGTTTGAGTAAAACTTAGCTAGGAACTTGGTGACAAGGTAGACATCTGAACTGGAAATACAATCTTCAACTGAAAGGTGTTCTATTTTGACATCATGAATTTATGCTTTAAATGCTCACAATTTCATTGGATAAATGGATGCCAGCTCGACTCGTCCATTCCTCTTGTTAAATTCATATTGTTTTTAATCTAAAAAGATTAACAGTATGCATTGAAGATTCCAAATCAATTTTGTTTCTGAAGTTGTACAATCTCCTAGATACGAAAATGGTGCTTGGATAAAAAGTCCATGATGGAAAGAAGCAGTTATAAATGGTGTAAGTTTCATTTTTGAACCCTTCTTGGGGAAAACAAACTATTGTTTGAGATTGGTACAAATAAACCCTCATTTGTTTTGACATCATGTGATACATTTTAATTCCTAATAAAGTGATTTGCCTAAGGGCACCTATCAAGTGTCGCCCTTTCTTGTGTTTATTTTTTTTCTTCCTTAGGTAGAAATATAAAGGGGTATAAAAAATGTAAATGAAAAAATGGATACATGCAATATATAGGGAAAATAGGGGTTTTTAAAAATCGGCAAGGCATATTGGGAGGGGGTTAAAAAAAATGATTTTGGGAGGTATTTTCCAATATTTTTTGAAAATAGGGGTATTGTTTCATATGCCACGAACGAACGTGCTATGGCATGGTTTCACTAAGTGAAGACCCCGTGCTTTTATTTAGGTTTTTAAACCTTCGCTAGAGTAGTAAAGGTCGTAGGCCAAGACTATATCTGTTTAGTTTTGTTTTAATATTAAAGGATTTTCACAGCTTAAGGTTGAATTAGTAGTATCTCTGTTTGATTTAAATTTATGTATATTATGTTTATTTTAGCTACTTTTATTGTTATTTACTTTTCGATGGTTAGAGTTAAATAGATCATAAAAAAACAATTGTTTCTTATTTAAAGAAATAAGATTTGAAGACATTTGACAAGGGAATACTTTGATAGTAGCATAATTAATAATACAATAATGAATTCTGGAAATAGGACAACTAATTGATATTATTGAAATAAATGTATTTCTTTTTAGTACTTTCTAGAGTATACTGCTAGATATTGATATTATAAATTTTGAATTTAATCTGTTATGAAAGAACAGATCTTTTGTAAACCCTAATTCCTCTTAAAGGGTTACAAAGCCATTATTTTTGTTTCAGTAAACCCTAGTTTACATTTTCTCATAAGTGAGCTAAATGGGTAAATATTTAACCTAGTTTACTGTTTTGCTAACTAAATCTAGATAATTTACTGTTTTGATATTATCTATTTAAGATTACATACTATGTTTATAAAATGTAATTTTGCTGGTTTTTACTGTGTAAAATATTACACATAACAGTGTGTATTATTTAGGCTTTTTCTTCTATCTTTATTTAGTTTATTTAAATACTTAAGTAAATATTACAAATACAGCTAAAGTTATATAAACAATTTATACAAAATCCTGTAGAAAATAACCATTTACATTTGCATTCATATTTTATTGAATCGACTGTTTAAAAATAAATGAACCTATTGTACTAGAGTACTGCCTTGCAAAAGGTGTGGAAAAATACAGTTTAGGTATTTTTTTATTTGGAATATATTAAACCCACTCACAACTTAGGATAAAATAATTAATCATTATTTGATTAATTATTCACCCACTAGCTTAATTAGGTGGCACCTTAAAGTCAATGCATGCCATCTATATCCTAGGAATGAGTTATTTCTGATTCTGGGTTCATCTAGAATTAGTATGCATGACCTTATAGCAGATTCTGCTTTTTTCTGCTTTTTCTGCTTTTTCCTGCTTTTCTATAGATAAGATAAAAGCTAGTCAACTAGGAAACTGGGAGCTTTTGTTTCCAACCCATCCTCCATTAGTTTTTCTCCATTTTCTAGGATTAGCATGTTATTTCCATCTCCTTGACAACTCACTCATGCTTTTGCCAACTCGTGAGGTCCTTGATAGATTTAGCAAGTGCTTTATCCACCTATGGGGGTTTGCTATATTTGGGTAAGTCAGCCTTTTTGAGCTTTATGGTTTGTTTCCATACAATTCAACTTCCCCATGAGGAATGTACTATTTATGTACTCTATTATTCATAATTATTCAATGGAAGGATACACACCAATATTCATCTCTTCATTCATGTGATTCAGTCTCTTTTCTTCTCTCAATTTTTCCTATGTATGCTTGTGAGAATTCTTAGTAGCAAGATCTATTTCATGTGCTTCTTCTTAGCATCATTGCACATAGCATTGATCTATTATTTCTACATGGTATCAGAGCTACAAGGTTGATCAAGTTCTACAAAGTTGAGGAGCGCTTCCAGTCTCCTATCCCTCTTTGAAGAAGAGCTTGTCTAGCTTACAAGATTTTCTCCTAGTTTGTTTTGCAGGTTGCAGAGAGTATTTGCTAGAGCATATCAACAAATTCAATATGGATTCAAAAGTTCCTCTACTATCTCCTTTCAACTATGCTGATTGGAAACCAAAGATGAGTGCATACTTGAAGAGGCAATGTCTCTTTGATGTCTCCATTGGTGCATTGAGTGAACCAGAGTCTTATGAAGAGAAGATTGATTGGATTAATAATTGTGATAGAGCTTATGGAATTATGTGTTTGGGAATGTCTCCAAATATATATCATCTTATAGATTATGCTGAATTTCCATTTGAGCTTTGGAAAATTTTGGACAAAGCTTTTGGTTTGCAGGAAATTGAAGATGAAGCATGGAGCGAACCTAGCATCTCCTCTTGTTCTCTTTCTCAAGATTTCTTGGCCTCTACATTCTCTGATGAAGTTGATCATGATGAAGAAGTTTCTCATACAGTTCATGTTGCTGCTTCCATCTTTCATTCGAATGCTTCCTCCTTCAATGAAGAAGCAAATATTGAAGAGCCATCTTTTTCTGTGTCTCTTGAAGGTGATTTTTCTTCTTGTGATACTATTGATGAAAAAGAAGTAACATATGGAGCTACTGCTGATATTGATTATGATCCTATAACCCATTCATTGTTCTCTCGATCGCCTATCTTAGATTCTGAGATCTATGTGCCAGATTCTTTACACCTCTTGCATGCCTCTCTCATTGATGGTGCGCAACCCAGTGACTTCCAGGATGTTTGCTTAGCCACATCAAGCCTTATTTGTGTCATACCACTTACCATACTTGATCTCATGTGCTTCAGCATATCCTTCTTTGTTCTTGGCATCAACACTCAGAGCCCTCTTGAAGATTGTGAACATCTCATTCTGCCCATCCATCATTCAGATTTTTACACCTATCACTTTTCCCCAGTTGCTCATAATTTTCCTAGTCTAGCCCTATATCCTCATGGAGCCATTGAAGACTTTGTCCTTGCTGTTCCATATGTTAATATTTCTGATATAACAAAGTTTTATCAGCCTCATATCAGATCTATGCAGGTGCTACATCAGATTGGAAGATTGACATGTGATTCACATCACAATTTTGCAGCTATTCAGGGAATTGGGTGTGAAATAAATTGCCTTATTTTTTGTACTCTTTGGAAAGGAGTATGCATAGATCTCTTTTCCATTTCAGATTATGTTTGCAGATCAGAGTTTGACAGCAGAAAGAAGCATTCAGATAATGCTCCTACTTCATCAGTTGATGAGATACAAGGAGTCTCTCCTCTTCCTTCTTGCAGGTTCTACACTTCAGCGCATGATCATGGAGTTCATGATTTCTTCAGCAAGCCCTTCATTCAGAAGCAGTTCAGTCAGCTAATTAAAGTGAAGATGAAGATATGTTGAAGACATATTTCAAATTTTGTGCCTTGTCCTATCTTGAGGGAGGATTTTTCCCATGTGGTTTTGCCTCTTTCCTCACTTTTCTGGACATAATAATCGTAAAAGGGTGACCATAGCCTTGTTGCTGGGCCCTATATGCATCCATACTTTTTGTCATACCATCATAAAGTCAGACTTATAGGGGGGTGTTGGAATATATTAAACCCACTCACAACTTAGGATAAAATAATTAATCATTATTTGATTAATTATTCACCCACTAGCTTAATTAGGTGGCACCTTAAAGTCAATGCATGCCATCTATATCCTAGGAATGAGTTATTTCTGATTCGGGGTTCATCTAGAATTAGTATGCAGGACCTTATAGCAGATTCTGCTTTTTTCTGCTTTTTCTACTTTTTATGCTTTTCTATAGATAAGATAAAAGCTAGTCAACTAGGAAACTGGGAGCTTTTGTTTCCAACCCATCCTCCATTAGTTTTTCTCCATTTTCTAGGATTAGCATGTTATTTCCATCTCCTTGACAACTCACTCATGCTTTTGCCAACTCGTGAGGTCCTTGATAGATTTAGCAAGTGCTTTATCCACCTATGGGGGTTTGCTATATTTGGGTAAGTCAGCCTTTTTGAGCTTTATGGGTTGTTTCCATACAATTCGACTTCCCCATGAGGGATGTACTATTTATGTACTCTATTATTCATAATTATTCAATGGAAGGATACACACCAATATTCATCTCTTCATTCATGTGATTCAGTCTCTTTTCTTCTCTCAATTTTTCCTGTGTATGCTTGTGAGAATTCTTAGTAGCAAGATCTATTTCCTATGCTTCTTCTTAGCATCATTGCACATAGCATTGATCTATTATTTCTACATTTTATTTATCAATTGATTCAAAAATTTCTCTACTAATTTACCCTAATCTAGCTAGTTACTAACTTTCACATCATATAGAAATCTCCTATTTATCCTAACAGAAATATACTATATTATTGACAACTCTTAAACTTTCCAGATACAGTAAATAATTAAAATGACTGAACTAAGCAAAACCTAGAAGTATAGATGAGGTGACAACAGCTTAAGAAAGTTGTTCCTCCCAACCAACTCCTGGAGAAGAGCTGGACTGCAATTCTTAGGACCCCCGAGCTTGTCTCCTGGTCCAGCTGGTAGAAGTACTGGGTGAGAAATGTAGTCTAGAAATCCTCTACAACTCCTCTAAGTATTCAGCAATAACTCAATTCTGCTTACAACAGTATGAACTCAGCTAAGAATAGCTGCACTAGTTCAGGTCTTCAGCACTTGTCCACTCAAACTTACTTCAACTAATCCCCTCCATAAAATTCTCATGTGCACTTCATTCACTCAGAATGATCACAAATCTAGAATGAGCAACCTCAGTGTCTTCAATGGGTAGTTTTATTGGCATGCCTAGGTCTTTTGGGTCGGTTTTTACTTAATGAGCCACCTGCTCCTATTCCACTTTCTTGGGGAATCATGACCACAAAAATAGGGTAGTTGCCACCTACAACAGCTAGAAGTAGTTTGAGGATGCTGCCACATGTCAATCTGCTCTCAACCTAGCCTCCTCCACCAAGAGACCAGTAAAACACTCATTTAATAGCTTCCATAAACTGTTGTCTCATCTTCCATTTATTTATTAATAAAATATTCTGCAATACATTAAATTATCCTTGACCCCACTTGGTCATTAATTACAAACTTTAACATAAAATATAACATAATGTTCCTCAAAAACATAAAATTGTTTTACAAATTGGGGCATGTGACAATGCTTCTTTGTTAAGAAAACTATAAGAGAAAAGATTCACAATGGGCGGATTTCTTCTTGGCAATGGTTGTCAACAACCAAGAAGATATTTATGTCATACTAAAGAGTTCGTTCTCAAGTAATGATACATCTTGCAGTTGAAATAATTGTATATATCTCTCACCTTGTTCGTGACAAGGGGGGTTGATTGATAGCTATAAACAAGTGAGTGAGAACAAGCGAGTAGGAACAAGTGATCTTGAACAAAGGCTAGAGCCATAACTAGAACCGTGTGCTAGTTTCTAGAGCTTCGAGCCAGATACACCTAGCCAAAGTCAAAGTTGCAGCCAGAGGCTAGAGCTAGAGTCAAAGCCATGTTCCACCTAAGTATGATTTGGTGTGTGGTCTTTATAAAACCACACATTTAGTAGAAAACATTAGCATGCGTTGCTTATGCTAGACATGAGTTTGTGGTGGTCTTTAAACCACCATTTTATAGATGGAAGCATTGAGCCTTCGAGCTAAGTGCGAGAGGGAATCATTGAGCCAGTACTAGAGTGAGAGACAAGTTACAAAGTTTGCTGTGATCTTTAAACCACCACTTCATAGCTTCGATTGGTTCATGGTCATCCAAAACCACCCATTTAGTAGAAGACATCAGATTCTGCTAGATTTTGACTCGGAGAACACCTTCAGTCATTTGCAGCTATCCTTCTCCATATTTTAGCTCTCTGCCTGGACTCATATACACCCTTCAGACTAAGGGGGGGAATATTGAAAACATAATCCTTAGGGATAGGTATATTTTGTATTATTATCACTATTCACATGAAGAGTCACACATGAATAGGAAAAGTCATGAAGAGTCCAAGAGACACCTTGGAATATGAAACCAAGGATCACATATCACTGTATATTTTATATGTGCATCATCTTAATGAAATGCATTGAATGCTTATATATTGGTTGTGTGTATTTGTCTTTAACACTATCTATTCATAAAATGTTCCAATATGTCTTTTTGTGCACTGACACCATAGGAAGAGGTTATTCTATTAGGTGAAATATGTGTACATTACTATAACTTTGAAATATGTCTACATTACAATAACTTTGAAAAATGGTGAACATGTCTATAACTTAAAGAGTTCTTAAGAGTTCTTTTTTACGATTTGTAATATTATTTATGATTGAGCATGTTAAAAAACTAAAATCAAAATATGTGATCTATGTATATTTAAAATGCACATTCTACCCCTACCCCAAAATTATTTCCCCTCCCTTATTTTTAATCAAAATATGTAATTTAAGTATATTTAAAATGCGCATTCTACCTCTCACCCTCACCCTCATATTCTTGTACTCCCTCATTTTCATAACATTGCTTAGTCCTCTCCATCTTCACCCTCACCCATATTTTTTTCTTCACTCATTTTCATAACATTATTTCAGTTATTTGAAAAATTTTGCTACTCTTGTATAAAAACATAACAACACTGAATAAAAATGTATTGTTTAGTTGCAAGCATTGATGTGATTAAGTATGTATAAATGCATAGCTCTATGTTAAAAACATTCAAGTACAAATGAATCCAACACAAATTCTATTATATATATATATATATATATATATCACAACGTGACATTAAAAAAACAACCAAGGTAGAGTAAAAGTAGAATGTTCCTAATATAAAAATATGGGGAACTTGGCATAGGAAATCATTAAAATATAGATAAAGTCAAAGGAAACATGAGTATTAATGTGTTTGTTGTAACTTCGAAAAAGAGCATTTCTTTGTTAGAAAAAGGTGGGAGTGAATGGAATCGAATCCCTTATTATAATAAATTTCTCGAGACTAAAAATAGAATGTACCTAATACAAAAAAATATGCCCGTGGTAGAGAAAAAATAGAATGTACTTAATAAAAATTACGGGGCATAGGAAATTATTGCATAAGAAAGGGATAAAGTCAAAGGAAATGTGAGTATCGATGTGTTTGTGGTAACTTCAAAATGAGTAAAATTTTATTTTGATTTTTTTTATTTTATTGAAAATGAGTAATTTATTTGTTAAAGGTTTGGATTGTGTAGTGATTTTATTTTTATTTTTTTAATTTAAATTTTAAAATATTTAACTCATATTTTTAAATACTTAAATAAATTCAATATTCTTAAATACTCTAAAAACATCAACATTATATAAATTTAGCCAGTATCATATTTCTTTTTAAGAATTAGTCACTTTATTATTATATAAATTTAGCAAGTATCATATCTCTTTTTTAGAATTAGTCACTTTATTATATGAAAAACAAAAAATAAAATTAAAACATCTAATAATATATTATTGCGTTAGAAGAAAAGGGCGAAAGCAAGCTAATGGGAATCAAATCACTTCTTCTTGATGGTGTACAAAAGGTGGACACAAGTTTGATTGCAAATTGTTCCTCGGGCATTTCCACATTTAGAAGTCTCCACTAGAAGAAGAATTTTGCTGACATGGAAATGAAGAAGCCAAATGGAAAGACCAAGTATCAGCTTATTAGTTTCCTTCATTAATTTTTTTTCTTAATCATTAGTTATTTCTTGTCGTTTCCACTGCATTTCAAAAGAATCGTTCTTTGCTTCGTCTACTCTGGTTATCATAAGCCTTCAGTTACATATCCCTCTTTGGAAGAAGAGAGTTTGCATTCTTCTTGCATTATTTATGTTGATCCTATTCCTTCATTTGAAATACATGTGCAACATGATGTACATATACCCATATCTCCTGAACTTGATTATTGTTGTTCTCTTGTAAATAATAAAGATGATCTATTACCTTCTACCATTATTGTTGAAGCTTGTAATCAACATGCTGAACTTTACTTTCATCCCACTAATGTTCAATCCATAATTGGAGAGAAAATGTTTAAACCCTTAAGGTTGTCATGTACTCTTAATCCTTACCCTCTCAAGGTTTTTTAATATTTTCCTCTATGTACTGGGAAAGAGCATATCACAGCAGAAAATCACTTGGAATCCTTTCACAATTTCATTGACAATTTTGAGATTGTACATGAGGATATTTTCCAAATCTTTAGTTGGAGATGTTGGGATCTAGTTTCCGAGTTTGAAGGATAATTCAGTTGGATCGTGGGGATTTATTACCCGATGTTTTCTTGAGGTATTGAGGTAAGAATAAGTCTTATAATCAACTCCTTTCCGAATTGTATGCTTTGAAAAGGGAGAATGATGAGCTTATTACCGAGTTTAATTGGAGGTTTCAAAGCTTTTATGCCAACATGCCTACAAAGATCATACCTTTAGAAAGACTCTCCATGTTATATTATACATCGACGCATCAACATCATGAGTTAGTCCTCCATCTCAGAGAGAGGAAGGTATCTTCATTGCAACAAATGTTTTCAAAATACAAAGAGGTCGAGGACAATTTACGAGCTTGTGGAAAGCTTGTAGATCAAAGCAAAGATGAAGATTTGGATGCAAAGGAATTTGAAGAAGAATATGGATAGAAAAAATCATATACGAACTCTCGTTTGCTTCAATGTGTTTCTATTGTCAGGGATGTAGAAAAGAAATATGTTCAGCAAGATAATTGTGCAATAAAAAAATCTTTAAGTTTTGAATATGAAATGATTTTTCTATCAATTATTTGATTGATTTTAATAAGGTTGATTGTGTTGATCATTGTGAGGATGACTTTTCAGAAGATAGTAATCAGTCTATTGAAGAAGAATTTGTTGTTTAAAAAGAGCTTGCTACTAATACAATTGATCAAAAAAAAATTCTTGTTTATAATAACTTTCAGCGCTCTCATAGGACACAAACGTCTGAATTAATGCATATTGATTTTTACAGCATGAACATTGTGTACAAAATTTATGAATTTGATTCATTGGAAAGCGGTGGAGGTAATGATTATAAAATTTAAGATATGTCTGTCACGTTTTGTTCTCCACCAAAGGAAAAACAGCAATTAACTTTCTTAAATAAGCTGGAGATGTATCATGATTTTCATGATCAGTGGCTACTTACATGGAATTAATATCATCAAAGGCCTTCAATGCTACAGTATTCAATGTACAAGCAAATCATAGCATTTTTTGTTTATGTAAGTGTGAGATATTATAGCATTGCATTTCATGTTTTTGGTCTTTTTAGTCAGATGTGTGTTCAAGGGAGAAAAGCATATTTGGTTAGTTGATACAATATTTGAATGGCTATGGTGGAAGTTTTCTTTCACTTGAACAAAATAAGTCATCTGGTTAGAGTAGAACGTGTACATAAATAAGCTCGCATTGTCGAGTATTTTAATTTCAATTTGTAAATCAGCTCGCATTTTGTTTAAATTTGGGGTGCAGTAGTTTAGAAGGTCAACAAGAGTCCATCCCAATGAAGTACTGGTGCTTCTCATTTTCAGTTGCGGGGAAGCTTTCATTTGCAGAGTAGGGTCATTCCAAAGCTTGATGAGCAGTACAGGTTGTAGATGTCATAGATGGTTTGAGGAAAAAGAACTGGGTCGGCATGTTCTTGGAGCCTCACAAGGAGAACTCCATCCCCAACCGGAGCCAGATTCCTATGGTTAGGTATTTTAAATTTATTATTATACTAATCCTAATTCCAGGATTCCTATGGTTAGGTATTTCCATGTAAAGTTGGTTCATCTTCCTTTGATTTGTATATTACCAATACTAATAGTAGACATTAAGTAAAATGAGGAGATCTTAGATATGCAAAGGTTATAGTTAAATTATGCATAAAACCCTAGTGAAATATGAATACCTCTTAATCACAATGTCTTTGGTTTAGAAAAGAAAAATAAAACGAGGATAATGATACAAGTAATAATATCCTAAGGTTTTGACTTGTGAACAAATGATTGTGCACACTAACATGAGATTTCCAAACTATAGCATGAAACCCATAATTTGCAAATGATTTCGGAGGAAACGTGGTTGGTGGTTGATGATTAGGTTTTGTGTTGACTTTACGAGGCAAGAAAAGGCTTGTCCTAACCCTAAAATTCGCATTTTGTTTGTCTTCGTTGTGGGGTGGTTGAGCTGTGAGCTCGTGGCCGCCAGGCTCGTTGTCAGTCCTTCAATGATTTTTTACACAGGCCTTCCATAAGCCATATCGAGCTTCTTTGCAAGTCTAAACTTCAAGTTTCTGTGCAATTTTAAGTGAGCACGGTGCTTATAGCTGTTATGGGGTGGTTTGATCATCGAAAAGAAATGTTGCAGGTTGGGTTGTCTTCGCCAATGTTTTTATGAATGAGTTTTGGTACTCTATGGGAGCTTAAGACCATAACCGGTGTGAAGGGGGTTGTTGGAAGAGTGACTTGGATACTTTGTTTTACTGTTTGCTTCCTCCCGTAGGTTTGGTCCTTGCCTCGTCGTGGCCTGGAACTTCACTTCCGAACACTGCAAACTGCATTCTTTCTTTTTGGCAAAGCATCATTTCAGCTCATGGACCAAATGAGGAAGCTAGGGTTAGCTCGCGACTTCCAACAGCTCACGGGGTCTTCACTTAGTGAAACCATGCCATAGCACGTTCGTTCGTGGCATATGAAACAATACCCCTATTTTTGAAAAATATTGGAAAATACCTCCCAAAATCATTTTTTTAACCCCCTCCCAATATGCCTTCCCAATTTTAAAAAACCCCTATTTTCACTGTATATTGCATGTATCAATTTTTTCATTTACATTTTTTTATACCCCTTTAGATTTCTACCTAGTATATTGACATGATACTCGACATTCATTCTTTTCCCTCACCATGCAAAATAATTATTCATAACTATGTAGGGTTCCTCAACAATGAACTAAGGCTACTCCCTCTATGGTCTTTCTCCTCTTTGTTCAATAAACATGAACTTTATGACCCCCCCCACACACAGATATGCACTCCTCTCCTTGATCTATGGGATATGAGACCTTCTCAAGAGACTAGCCACCCCTTGTTGAAATACCTAGCACATGATATTGATGGAAACAAGGAGAACAAGAGAACAAAATAATAATCATCCTCGTTTATGATGATGCACTTCAAGTGGACATGCATGGACCATGAAGACTACGAAGAACACTTGAGATGACTTGTTGTGGTCATAGAATCGCTTGAAGGACTAAGAAACCCAAACACACCTACTATTGGTCCAAGTACCCACCAAGTGAAGAACCAAAGTATCTCAAAGATAAATAACAAAAGATTAAAAGGTCATTGGACCACAAAAGATTAAATATCAATGGTCAAAAGATTAAAAGAATGAAACCCCCAAGGGTGGCCTTGTAATTGTGTGGAATCATCTTCCATTTTGATGAACTATAAATAAAGATGTCTCCTCGCTTTCCAATCATCAATCAAGTTCATCATTACTGCTCCTAAGAGACAAGTCGTGGGTTTCTCTGCTAAGTTCTTTTATAGTTTTAATTCTTGAATAAAATCACAGCCTTTGAGGGATAGGTATCTTCTCTCTCCAGATCATGGAAGCACTTCCATTTCCTTTCCACTACTACAAATCCATCCCATGTTACCATAACCTTGTTAGGGTCTTTCACAGTGGACCCGAGCCCTGCTAGGGATAAATATTTTTGCACTTGAGCATTGTCTGGAGTCTCTACAGTGCATGGGTGACCAACTAAGGTCATTCTCTATGCATCCGAGCCCTGCTGGGGCTATTCTCCATTCACCCGAGCCCAGCTAGGGAACACATAGGAACACAGAAGCTTAGTTTGGGTTTTGTACAGGTCACGGCAGCCCAGCTAGGGAACTAACAGGACACAACAGTCATCAACAAGGACTGTACCAGAATCCGAAGGCACACAGACAGTCTGAAATTGGTTAAAGACTGCTCCAGGAATCCAACAGTAGTACATTTAATGATTGAACAGTTTAGTGGCAGCAAACTTGTACAGTCTTCTGCCTCTAGATCATGGAAGCACTTCCATTGCCTTTCCACTGCTACAGATCCATCCCACGTTACCCTAACCTAGTTAGGGTCTTTTATAGTGCACCCGAACCCTACTAGGGCTAAATCTTTGTGCACCCAAGCATTGTATGGACTCTCTACAACGCAGGGGTGACCTTCTAAGGTCATTCTCTATGCATCTGATCCCTGCTGGGGCTATTCCAGGATATTCTCCATTCACCCAAGCCCAGCTAGGGCACACATAGGAACACAAAAGCTTAGTTTGGGTTTTGTACAGGTCGCGACAGCCCAGCTAGGGAACTAAACGGACACAACAATCATCAATGAGGATTGTACCAACATCCGAAGGCACACAGACAGTCCAAAATTGGTTAAAGACTGCTCGAGGCATCATGGAGGCATCCAACGGTTCTACATATGAGGATTGAACAGTTTAGTGGTAGTAGACTTGTACACTCTTTGCCAGGGTTCTTTTGGTCCATATGACGAATCCAAACTTGTTGTAAAGGATTACATTCTATCTGCTCATGTACAAAGTCAGTCATCTCATTTAGAGGATGAATTATTAATTGCTTTGGGGGTTTTGTACTTAAAAGGTGTCCCCGTGAAAAACTCTTATGTTCAATTTTGTGGATGATTGGTTTACTATTGTTTTAATGCTAGTATTAAATCTTAGTACTATCTATTTTACAGTCTGCAAATTCTGCAAAATCTGTTACTGCTATTAAATTTTACATGTTAAAATTTAACACCAACTAATCCCCTACAATTTGGACATTCCTAGAGAAAATTAACTCGAAGCCACCAAAACCTAATTTTTTCCCTAATTCAGAAGAGAACTTGTACAGTTTGTCACTCTGTACCTGTGGTACTTCAAGATGTGAATTTTTTTTTATCTCTAATACCCTGATCAATCACTCTTTAAGGTGCTAGTCTTACTTCAATTGGACCTCCCCGTACCTAGATATGAGAACAATATTAACAAGTTTTCGTATTACTCCACTGTATAGTTCAACTGAAACTTTTATTAATACAAACTTCTAACCATTTCTGTTACAAACAAAAAAATAGGGACACTTAGTCAACAATATATACATGGTGCTTGCACAATTATCTTCACAATTTTACAAAGTAAAAAAAACTAGTGTGGCAAAAGTGCTTAGAGATCTCCCAATGCTACACACAGCTAGAATAGGTGATTCAAAGATACATAAAGTACTCCTCTCACCATGTACTAAGTCATTGTATCACTCAATTAATAAACAACAATTCTCTAACTCGGTGGTGTACTATAAGTCTACATGTTTGTGTGTAAATTTGATACCCATTGGTGTCAAGGAATCTCAATTAAAAAACTATTGTTCAAAAAATGCAACATAAGTATGCAAGAACCATGTTAATACTTGGGAATGAAAAATATACTTGATGAGGCACAATACCACTCTAGATAGCAGATCAGTGAGCACTCAGTGAGATTGGGTTCCTTCCCGACCTTCCCCTCCCAACAAGTCAATAAACTTCCATGAGACTTATGTGGAGTTCCCAACCCAAACCCCAGGATAGTTACTAGCAAACCAGCAAAAATATCATCTATAGCCATAGGGAATCTCAAAGCTGGTTTCTCTTTGTGCAGTTTACCACTCTCCAAATTTTCCTAAGCTGTCAGTCCTCTTCCATTAAGAGTTTCTTCCACCCAAACTTGGATTTTAGAAGTAACGGACCTCCTTGATCTTGATTTGGCCCCAAGATTACAAATCCAGACCCCTCTGTAGACCCAAGTATAGAATGAGGGTTATATGTAGCTTTTTGACTTGATGACCCTCTAGTTATGTGATTTAACTAGGACAGCCGAAATAGCATTATCATAAAAGCTCCCTCAATGAAGTGCAATGAATGTAGAGGTTAATGTACAAGGCAATGATGCATTCCTAAAATAATATGACATATTTTCCCTTCATCAAGAGCTTTATTAACTATTTTAAATGCCACATTAAGTATTTGCGCATGTACCAATAGGTTATGTTTGTGTACAATAACTTAGACTGTAATAATACTTTTTCTTATTTTATTCTTCATTATGAGTTTTTGATGTTGATCAAAGTTTTACATGACAACTACTAGCCAATCGTTGATGTTTTCACAAGCAACTTCAACAATTGGCTATAGGATTACCTTAACATCGTAAGGAGGGCTTCAAGATATTTGTACACCACTAATGGATTTGTGAACAATTGATAATTTATCCGAAGAAACTGTAAACTTTGTTTAAAATAGCAGTCAGAGGATAACATGTACCGTGCATACCTTTACAATGTCCTGCATGATTGCTATGCCACTCTGTATAAACAAAAGGCCTTTATAGTTCTCTTCAAATATCTCAACATATGGATCTTGAAGGAAGAAGTGTTCTTGCCCTGCGGGATTCCTATTCCTCATAGGAAATACTATTTTTGAGATTTCTGTACTTATAGCAGCTGGCTAAGAACATGTAAATGCAGAGGTTGACTGCACTTAGAGAGGCTAGGAGCCAATAAAAGTAATCTAAATGAGCTTTGTTCAGGTTGTCTACAAACCAGCAACTCCCCTTGTTTCTACAACTAATATTCTCAGTAACTGAAATAAGGATGCTGCTCAGAAAATTACCAACCCCTAGAACACTCAGATACACAGCAATACCCAGAATTTTCATAGTGTCTGGCATCTGATCATAAAAGTACTCTTGCATTCCTACCATTACAAATACATCAGCTATGCCAAATAGCATGTATTGTGGAAGCAGCAGAGAAATACTCAATGGAATTGTTGCATGGGGCATATCTATCAGGCCATTATCCTTTGCTACTTTGATTCTTCTAATCTTTGTCAATGCAGCAGCAATCATTGACACAGTGGAGAAAAACATGCTAGTGCCTATTCTGTGAAGCGGAGTTATACCCCATTCATTCCCTGTCAAGTTTTTTGCAACTGGAACAAAGATGCGGCCATAGACGAGCACCAATAGAAGAACAGATAGGCTAATAAAACATTGTAAGCTTGCAGGAGGGATTTGGAAGTGTGTTCCGATCTTTCTATCCATTGTGCTTCCCTGTTTTGTGAAAAATGTGAAAGTTTGTGCATAGACAACCCCAAACATCAAACATGACATCCAAATTGGCAACAGCCCAAGAACAGCTTTCACCTCTTCAATGTCTTGGACTGTGCATAATCTCCAGTTATGGCTTGTTTTGCACTCATAGTCTAATTCATCTTTAATTGTTGCTCTGTCAAGAAACCTGAAAAGCAAGAGTGAGGACATTCACACCAAATCTCTCAGTCATCTAAAACTGACCATAACAGGGTACACCCAACAAGAAGCAACATTGAAAAGACTGAAATTTAACAGAAAAAGGACTTACTGACTCATTACACCGTATCCATGTTCAGCAGGTAGCAGTATCTTCTCCTATATTCCTAAAGCATAAATTTTCAGTCTGTCCTTCCTACAAAAATATTGTTTCAACTACCAAGAGCTTCAGCATTTCTCTTGTCACATGGAAAATTCACTGACTCCATTAAATTCGATTTGCAGCATTAGGCAAGTTTAGAAAGGTCCAGTAATTTTAGTGGCAACTATTTCCTGTACTTTTGTACTAATAAATGTAAAATAACTAATTGTGAACTAGTAAGGACAAGAGAGTGTTTACCTAAACTTATTAATAGACAAATACTGTTTGCTTGATCCAGACTTCAAAACTTCTCTTTCCTCAATGACAGCTACTTTATTTAAAATGTTCCTCTTATGAATCGTTGCAACAAAGACATGGGCGATTTGAGTGAGAGGACTACCACCAAGCAGTTTATGCCTGTAAAATCTTGTCCCACACATGAAGACAAACAGTGCTATTGCCATAGTCACAGCAGGAATGCCAAATCCCAGACCCCATCCAACATTATCTTGAATATACATGACTAGAGTGACTCCTATAATAGTACCAATGCAAATACCAAAGTACCACCAATTGAAAAATGAGCTCTTGTGTTGCTTCTCTTCAGGGTCCTCGTCAAACTAATCTGCACCAAATGCTTGTAAACAGGGTTTTTTCCCTCCTTGCCCCAAAGCAACCAGGTAGATTGAAAAGAAGAAAACCCCAGTCTTGAATGGTGAAGATTTGGGGCAAGATTCTGAGCCATTGTAGCCTGGAGGGGGCTTGAAACTCCTTAAAGAGGCTGATAAAGTGACCAAAATTAATCCTTGTAACAATCCATTTCGCAACGTTTTTTATTAGGGTTCTATGCACGAAGTAAAAGAAGACAAAGAACAACCATTTTCAATAAACGAGGGTTCAATTCACCCAAATACATAAGAAACCTTATGTTATCTATCAAATTTTGAATGAATTCATTGATTGAGTAATTATTTTATGGAAAACAAATCCTGTTTACAAAAAATTGTAGCTTTTAAATACTCTCCATATCTCAATGTTTCCTTCCTATATTTACTCAGCCATAGCTCTAATAGGAAGGATCCCATTTATATTCAAATGTTCTATCTATTCTCTACATTAAGTATTATCAAAATATATATACAGTCCATGACATCAGCAATGAGGAATAATGATTACAGCATTCCTCTTTTTAGTGTGTCTTCTGAAATGTAGTATGAATGGATAAAGAAATAGATTGTACTCTCAATGAAGTTCATCCTGGGATTCCAAGAGCTTAAGGTCTTCATTTTGCAATTGTAGATCTTTTATCACATTGTAGTTCAGTTCATGGTAGACATGAGTAAAAGAGAGATCAGCAATGTGATCAGCAATTGGTCCAGATGATGAATTCACTGATTGAGTAATTATTTTTATAGAAAAAAAATCCTATTTTCAAAAAATGTAGCTTTTACATACTCTCCATAGCTCAATGTTTCCTTTCTATATTTACTCAGCCATAGCTCTGATAGGAAGGATCCCATTTATATTATAATGTTTTATGTATGCTCTATTAAGTATCATCAAAATATATATACAGTCCATGACATCAGTAATGAGGAATAATGATTACAGCATTCCTCTTTTTAGTGGGTCTTCTAAAATGTAGTATGAATGGATAAAGAATCAGAGAAATGTAGTATGAGTGGATAAAGAATCGGATTGTACTCCCAATGAAGTTCATCCTAGGATTCCAAGAGCTAAAGGTATTCATTTTGCAATTGTATATCTTTTATCACATTGAAGTTTAGTTCATAGTAGACATGAGTAAAAGAGAGATCAGCAATGTGATCAACAATTTCCTACATATAGTGTTAGTGGTGTGAGTGAAAAATGTATATTTTGTTCACTGTTCTTCCATTTAATTATAAGCATGGATTCACCCAAACTTGGAGTAAGCTGAGATTCTTTTCAATAACCAGCAATTATACAGATACAGGATTATCCATTTCTTAATGTTGGAAACTTTAAAAAATCCAAAGGGATGTCTAAAAGTTAGCCCAGATAGGTCATCATCAACCCTGGTTTTGAAAAAGGGTTTAATCTTCAAGTTTGATTCTTTGAAAGTAAGCTCCACGATGGCTTTATTGAGTTGGTCCAGACGTAGTCAATCCTCGAACAATCAGGTAAGATCATGTGCCAGCAATATGAGGTTTAATGTTCATGAATGTTAAAAAAATGAACACCCATCTTTCACACAACTCTATAATAAACAATACTATCATATAACAGTGTAAAAATTTCCCCACATGATTTACTTGGAACCATACCTAAGAAAGTTTCATAGCACGATGTATTGTTAATGTTGCATATCTAAAATTATTAACATACATGGAGAAGGTCAACTGTGTATTCAACATTAGTATGAATCTCTCCTTGAATATGAATTTCATTCAGTCCAAGTACCATATTAGCTATGGCCAAAGCTCGAGATTCTCCAAAATCAAACATGTGACCTGAAACTCATAACTATTTGTTAACAACAGTACATACCTTTAACAAAAGCAATTTTTAAGCCACTGAAAAATAAATGTGTACATACCAAAGTGAGAATCTGAAAACTCGTGGATTCCTCCTCCTGACTGTAATGAACATGAAAAGCAAATGAGTTTATTTTAGTCAAAATCATGTTACAAATTTCAACACTTTCAGGATTTAGGTATGGCATGGTAATTTTAGTCTTTTGGGGAAACTTTGACAGCTACATTATCTGAAATCCATGATTCATGAATGTGCAAATGGAAACCAGAGGATGTGATGCAATAGTTAGTTAAAGGAATCACAGGGCACATGAAGAATTGTTTTTCCCACTTTTCACTGTATGTGATTGAAATTGGAATCTTGCCACCAAGGCAAGAAAAGACTAATAACCCTGCTATAAAGAAGGGCATGAAGTAGATGAATTTATACAGATCCTACCAATTTGTAGAGATCTTTTGCATCACAAAGTCATTGCAATGACCCACTACTTCCTGTCCCATATGGCGTTCCATGAGGCAAGAGCATGCTCCATGTATTTGGAGGGTGAGATGCAAGAGAAAATATGAAATAGCATTTCAAGTTATATTATGTACAAAGAGAGGTCAATACCTTAACAGAAAAATATGCCCATACATTTGGCTTGCTTTTAAAGTTGAGTTCCTGCAAATATTTCACAAATACAAGACAAATTTCAAGCACAAAATAACTATCCACAAAAGGTATCTATGTTTTAATTTCTAAAAAACAAATTCCAATTTATTTCCACCCTAATATCTCTCTATAAGTGTCCCTAATAGCATTGTTTCAGACCTGCACTTTGCCACTGGTAGGCTTAAAACCATCATCGGGATCTTCACTTGTCACACGGGCTGCTACACAGTGTCCTTTTGGTCCGACAGATTCTTCCAAGTCAAAATCAAATGGAGTAGCTTTCACCGCTGTCTTCCGCCAAGCATGATAGCCTGTTCCTCCTTCCTTTCCATAAAATCGTCTTATTTCTAAGGTATACGAACACCAAGAACATCAGCGCATAGTAGGTTTTCATCAATGTCGTCGTAATAGAATATCAACATAGATAATTCAACCTGCAGCCTTACTAAGTGCATACCAGGAATCTTCCAAAGAGGAATGCCCATGCCTATAACAACTTGGGCTGCAAGTAAGTTCATTTCAGCTATCCACTCTGTAATAGGATGCTCAACCTACAAAGGCATGTCAACTTAATAAAGAAACCATTCTATTCACCTCAAGGAAACTATAAATTCAAATCCAACATTATTAGTTCCATGCTCATAATGCTTACTGAAGCAAATTCTATATACCTGTAAACGAGGATTCTCTTCTAAAAAATAATACTTGCCAGAGTCCATGCTATAAATATACTCAACAGTTGTGGCCCCAATATAGTTTACACACTTTGCAAGTCTCCATGCACCCTGCTCTAATTGCTTCATAGTTTCAGGTGGAGCAACTGTAATTGGACCCTCTTCTATAATCTACAAATAAAAAAGAACTGACATCCTTAACAAAAATTGCATACCCAGTGCTTGGTAGTAATGCTGAAATAATGTGCAGTGATAAGGGTAACAGGATTCCTTATTCTATGGCCTTAGTGATAAGGGTAACAGGCTTACTAAGTCCAAATTGTAACTACCTACGTAGGAAAACTCTTTTTTTTCTTTTTTTTGATGTTCGTGATGCCCAACCACCAGGTAACCCTTGGAAGCTCAAGGTAGGTATGCCTTGTAAAATTCTCATCCTCTGTGGCAAGTTTTGGCTATAGAAGATTTTTTCAATGCTTGCAAGTTGCAACCTTTTCACTACCTCAAAGTCCAAGCGAGAGTTTTTGTGATGTAATATTCAAAAGCAACAATCATAGCGCTCCTACTTTTACACAATTAAACTACCCCTCCTATGACATGAAAAATAATTTAGAGGCTGGAAAAGTATAACACTTTTGAGATGCACTCAAATAAGCATTCACAACATTCTTGTTGAAGAAGGTGAATTCCAAACGGATCTGCTAGTAGAATAAGGGGAAGCAACAAGGAACCCAAGTCCTATCTTTCATCCATATCCAACTTCCCACTGTACATGAAGTGCACCATACCTAAAAATGCTTCAGGGGAATCATCCCTCAAGTAGACTTCTGAGGCATTGCTTTCACTCATCCCATTTGTAAACATCTGCCAAGTAATACAACTTACTTTCTCAGTCCCATTTAATAACCTCTGAATAAAAGGGAAATTTTAGTCTAACAAGTATCACAGGTACAGTACATGTATACAGTTTAATATCCAAACTGGATATGAAAATAAATTATTTGCGAACATATATATCATTCAAAAACGATGATAGATTTAAATGCAAACCCATATGTTCCAAAAATTTGGTACCTCCATAAAGGACTGCAATCAAGCAAATATCATAGTTATAATATATTAATGGAAAATGAAAATAGGATCTAAGGGCAAGCAAGTTGAGAATATAACCTTGGCAAAAGGAGCACTCCAGACACTCAAAACAAGTTTGTGTGCTTGGACAACCAAACCATGCCCCTCGATGTAAACATCAACATCGCTGTATTTGCTAGTTTCAAGCAATTTTTTTAGCTTTTGCACATCAATTGGCAAGTCAGATGAGAAAGTTGGGCAGTTCCGCAAAAAGGTTACAGGACTGGAATGGAGTAATTCCAATTTATGATCCTTCCTCAGAGGTGTGTCCTTGAGTGCATCCTTCATTTGCTCACACTGGACCACCAGGGACTCAACACCAAACTCTTCACTAAGTTCACTCAATGCCCCCAGTTGGAACTCTGAAACCTTGAGTAACAAAAACAATATTCCATCGCTAAAGACCATACCATAACAGGAAAAAATAATTCTATCACCCATAAGCCCACACTAATTTTTATCATTATCACAGGGCTATATCAACAGAAAAGAACTAAATGCCAATTTTTATCATTATCACAGGGCTGTATCATCATTACAAGGCTTAGGGATATTTTCATCAAGTGCTAACAGACTGAGGCAAGAACAGAAAAGACACAGGAGAATAAAGACACAGGGATATTTTGCTCCATAAAATTTTGGACAAAATAGCAGTGACAGAGTAGACTGATGATGCCTTTTCAGACATGTCTATAAGTGTTCTATTCCTTGGATTTATGGAAGACTCAAAGCCTACAAATACCCATCTACAACATGACTTCTTAGATTTCTGGAGGCCTATAAACTGGTAGCAGATTGGCAGCAAAACAAGGATGTTTTCAACAGTAAATATGGGTAGGAAGAGCACTAAATCTGACTGCAAACTTGTCCTAGTAGATCTGTTTGGTTTTGAACAGCCCTATTGCTTATTGACACTTGGAGATGATCCAATGGATGAGATCCATGTCGATCCATGGGCACACAAAACCAACATGCCTGATTTCCAACAAGAGGCGCACAACTATGTATCAAGTCACCTGTATATACCCGAACTCCAACAATGTGCCTAGATTTCACAATGAAGCCAGGAGTTGTTCTTCACCAACCTGTTCCAGAGGGTTGGAATGCATTTGTCTATGTTTTAGAAGGTGAGGCAATTTTTGGAAATCTTGCATCATCGGCTATTGGTGCTCACCACACTGTTCAGTTGGGCTCTGGCAATGGATTGAGTATCTGAAACAAGTCAAACATTCCCTGCAGATTTGTCCTAATTGGGGGCCAGCCACTGAATGAACCAGTGGTTCAATATGGTCCCTTTGTTATGAACAATAAATAGGAGATAATTCAGGCTATTGAAGACTATCAACGTTCCAAAAATGGATTCGAAAGAGTTGTCGGCTGGATTTCTGATCCTGTTGGGCTTAGTGATGCTGAATAGACTCTAGAAAGCACATTGATTCAAACTATGATACCAAAATCACTGTCGTTGACATAGCCTCAAGAGCACCAGATATATGCTTTAGAAGTACATTCACATAGTTGTTTCCATATATTGTTTTGTTTGTGATCCTCAGTTTGTTTCTTGTTGAATTCATTCATTACATTTTCAACCAGTACAAAATATTATGCATTGTAATCAACTGTTAAGTTATTCTAATAGCAAATTGTTTCATTCTGCTTTAATTTAGTAGAATGATTTTGGAAATTAACTCCAAGGTTCTTTCATAGCATTTTATGGGATAATTGTCTACTAGAGTTAAGGATTGTTACATTGCAAAATCCTTTTTTTCGTATATTATTGATTCTTAAGAATGTTATTTGAACTTTTTCTTATGGTGGACCACTGTTGTAGGCAGTGACCCGCATAAGTTGCCAAGGAATAACATGTTTATAAATGTTATATAATTTGAAAAAAATGAATTATCAAACTTCATGTAATGACAATTAGTATTAAATATAGTTCTGAAATTACTCTTCTTCTATTAAATAATTTAGCCATGTAGAAGATATGCTATGAGATATTCTCTGTCAACATTGGAGTGGTCACCTTTTAGGTTGTAAGCAAGGGGCATATAATAGGATGCATAAAATGTGTTTTTAAGGTTATAATATGCCAAAAATGAATTATCAAACTTCATATAAAGACATCTAGTTCAGAGACTCTTCCAGATAGCTACATTGAGAGGTCAGATAACCAACTTCACCACCAAGATCAAAATACCAAAATGAATTATCAAACTTCATATAAAGACATCTAGTTCAGAGACTCTTCCAGATAGCTACATTGAGAGGTCAGATAACCAACTTCACCACCAAGATCAAAATACTAAGGAATACATCCCATCTTCATCCTGACTTCAAAAGATGTCTACAAGGGAATACAAGAAGAACCCAGTCATGGCTTATCCAGGGAGGCACTTATGGACCTGCCAAGAAACTGATACAACAGGTGATCAACATCTGCCTTAGACATCCAAAGGATGTAAAAAATATAAATTATGTCACTCTTGAAAAAATAGACATCAAAGATGTCAAAGACTCAAATTAAAAGAGCTTCATCGATCCATTCCCCACTATTTCACCTTCACATATTTCAGTGAACTGTAAGAGGCCAGATGCCATAGAGAGTGCCTCATTGGATAAGTCATCTGCCTTCTTGTTGTATTCTCTGTAGACATGAGCAAAATCATGGGAAAGAAAGGATGATTCGAGATTCCTGATATTTTGACACCATCCATATTCCAAGCTATACTGAAGGCATTTTGACAAGCTACACCAGCTTGGATTGAATATGGAATGCCAGAAACAACAATGTGATCAAAACAAAACTTAAATCTAACTACCTTTTAAACAGAACAGACTCAGAATTTTGATAAGCTTTGTTTTTTACTATTGCCATTTTCTAGTGGAGAAATGATTTCATTGACATGCGTGTTGGAAAATAGGAAATGATTACTATTTTAAGCTTTGTTTTAGCATGAGAGTTAAGAATATTTTCTTCATCTTGTGTCTCAGTACCATCCATATTTTCTTCACCCAGGACTTTCCTTCTGCGGGCTGAACCATTATTGGATTGATCCTTAATTCCCTGCTTTCTCTTCGAAGATCTTTTGTTTGGATAACTACTTCCATCTTTCAATGTCTCCCACTGCCTTTCTTCCTTACTCTCTCCTAAGAATTTAGAAGCCTGAGCTTCACTTAACTCTTTGTTGGTTTTATTAGATTTTTTCACTGATTTTGAAGGAGTACTCTCCACATTTATGGCAGAGAGCAGTGGACACTGTGGATTTGATTCTTCAATTCCCACATTCTGATGAGTTCAAAATAAAATTGTCAGCATCATGCTTGAAGTTGCATCCTCCTTTACCAAATATCACTAGAGAAGCATGTCAAGGCTCAAAACCAATTTGACAAAGAATTCAAGAAACGTGAGAAATATTTTCTGATGTTAGAGTTAAGCATTTAATTTATGTTTATAACAATATATAGGTCATTATATATGAAATCTGATAACTATAGATGATAGATATGAAACTTCAATGAAAAGAGGGTAACTTCCCCGGTTACTACTAGTAATTAGATAATACTTTATACTAATTACTAAAACAAATTGCAGATGCTTTTTTCCTTCCATTTGCAAACAGGCATAGTATAGTAACTAATATTTCTAACTAAGTTGCCAAGGGTAGATAAAAAATTTCTGATTATTCAGCCTTAAGAGTTTGATAGATTGATATATTTAGGGGCCAATTTCATCATGCACAGAACTAATTCTAAAAGAGAAGAAGAAGAATGAATTCAAACAAGACACTAAAAAACCATTACTCAATTGAAAAATAGTACCAGGGGTTATAAAAGATTAAAATCATATGAATATTTATTTCAGGTTGGGTATTGAATAGTCCTTTTCAACACTCACGCTTGAAGGGAACCAAGGTAGAGGAACATGCTGCAAAACAGGGGACATATGTGTGAGATTGATGAAAATCACTTATCAATGACCTATAGGAGCCAAAAGTAATTCCCAACCAACATCTTGTTCTAGGGATGCAAAGGAAGCCCCATAAGATAACAACACAAAAAAACTCAAACTTGGGAGCAATCCAGGTTAATATATGTGACTTAAACACATCTCTAAATTACAATCTAAATTTATCATAAACATAACTCTCTTATTGAAAACCATAATGGGAGATTCTAACATGTTCTTTCAAGATACTAGACAATCCATAGATAAGACTTTCGTGTAGAATTTAAATTCAAGACTAGCTTGGAAAAACAACAATGATCCTGCACCAGACATGTGATTTTTCTCCCACTCTAACAAACAACAAACCAAATCCATATAAGGTAATATGATCATCATATCTAAGGACATAATCCGTAAATTAGTTTTATTCCACTCTCTATCGAAGCTTTGCAAAAGAGTCCAAAGCATTTTAGTGAAAAAAATACTTAATATCAGAACAATTGAAAATATTTATTATTGTAGACCATGCGTTTCTACATTAAATAGAAACTTAACATTGAAAAACATGGAAACAACACAATACCTGATGTTTGAGGGATGATTTGGATGGCACCCTTGTCCCTGAGCATTTGACTAACTTATGTGGATATGATGGCATTGCAAGCCTCTTTCTAGAGTTTAGGATGTAATTCAAGTATGTATTCTGGAACCCTAATTAATCACTCATACTAGCAGAATAGAGTTGACTGTCGGTTTGAAGATAGCAGTCTGGGCAGGAAATACTAAATGTGGCACATTGTAGAGAGGACATTAAGGGCAGCAGCTACAAGGATGCTTTTAGGTTTTGCTCCAGAAAATTTTGGACAAAATAGAAGTGACAGAGCAGACTGATGATGCCTTTTTAGACATGTCTATAAGTGTGTTATTCCTTGGATTTATGGAAGACTCAAAGCCTACAAATACCCATCTACAGCATGACTTCTTACATTTCTGGAGGCCTGTAAACTGGTAGCATATTGGCAGCAAAACAAGGATGTTTTTCAGCAGTAAATATGGGCAAGAAGAGCACTAAATCTGACTGCAAACTTGTCCTAGTAGATCTGTTTGGTTTTGAACATCCCTATGGTTATACTTGTATGATTTTTAGAACTGTTGGCATTTCCTGTGGCAGATTTCCTATGGAAACAACACAATACTTGATGGTATCAGGAAAACAGAGGAATAATGCCTACTTCATAAATATTTTTTTGTTTTGTAGCTACTCCAAGGTCACTGCATGCTTACATCAATGGATCCAACTTCTCCATTGAGTCAACTTGAAATGTGAAAAAATATATTCTTAGGAATATATGTTCTTCCTTTTCTCATATATAATAGCTCAATAGTTCAAGGTCCTGGAATGCATGCTTATATATAATAGCTCCTGTTAATGCATGCTTATATATAATAGCTCCTGTTAATTTGTTTGCATTCTCCAACTCAACCTCATTCATCCATGCTATATTGTTTTTATGTTTTTAATTATTCAATAAATGTGGAGATAAACAAAATCTCTAGTTATGTTGACCTATATATGATATTAAAGCTATGCAAGTCACTGATATTAAGAGAGACTCTAAGCATGACAGACACACCAATGCTCTAGACAATCAATGTACTGTATAAATTTGGGTAAACACCAATGTGACCATGCACCAACCAGTCAATTTGTTGTATAAATTCAGATAAAAAAATGAATGCACACAAATGATATCCATGGCTAAGCCCAAAGCCATCATTGGCTTCCATCTAGGAAAGACCACGGAAAGACAGTTCCTTGATTCATTGCCACCAACAGCTACGAAAATATTTCTGCAGCTCTAATGGAAAGTTGTGATTAACAACATCCAACTTTGATATAATATGTAATGGTGTAGCATAAATTCTTTGATCACTCTTCACGTTGTCTCTTTTGCCTTCATCCATAACCTTACTAAAAAATTAAGTGTATCAAGCCTTTTAACTGGATTCTAAACTTACATATAAGCTAAGGCAAAATCAATTTACATTGCAGCCAGACTTGATGCCTTAAAAAACATGTAATTCAGACAAACATAAAATTGGATTTTATGCAAAAAGCCTAAAAGCGATCCACATTTCAGACCATCCATTGAGAAAATGAATGTACACATGGACTTACTTTCAGATTTTCCAAAGCAACTGCTATTATGTTTCTGTTTGATCCAAGCTCAATATGTACTAAAGAGTGCCCCTATAAACCAGGTCAGGGAGGGAAAGTGAAGTATGAATTAAAAGATCAAGTCCACTAAACGACCCCTAACCATAGGAATTTTTCATCAAATATTAAACACACTACAGCTTACCTCCAAGAATGCTATGCAATGGCTCTCCAATGTGCCTCCTCCAGCACTAGAGAAACCCACCACAAACCCATGACCAAAAAACGGTGAATAAATGCCCTCGTTTTCCAGAAAACACTGCTACCACTGCTCCGATTTGAAAAAACGCCCTGTTATCCAGCCAGAAAACACGATAGAGAAAATGTGGAGAAAACCCACAGAAAACCCAAGGAGCAACACGCCCTCGTTTTCCAAAAAACATTGCTACCACTGCTCCGATTTGAAAAAACGCCCTGTTATCCAGCCAGAAAACACGATGGAGAAAACATGGAGAAAACCCATAGAAAACCCAAGGAGAAACACGCCCTTGTTATCCAGAAAATCGAAAAAAATGATGGAGAAAACCCATAGAAAACCCAAGGACCAACATGCCCTTGTTATCCAAAAAACCCAGCAAAACGATGGAGAAAACTGCTTGAAAAATATACGCAGCACATGCAGGTGCACTCAGACCACAAACAGACCCAGCTCGCAGGCACCTCGGCTTGGTGCAGGTGCACTCAGACCACAAGCAGAAGCAGCTCGCAGGCACCTAGCAGGCTTGGAGGATTGGTGAACGGCGCGGGCAAGAATGTTGAATAAAACATACCCCAGCATATTGGATATTTAAATAGTAAAAAAAAACCCTTTTTACCCCTAATATACCCCCAATATATTGATTTTTAATTTTTTAATTTGAACTCCCCCAATATGAACGGACATGATATCATATTGGTCCCTAGGTGACTCCCCCGTGCAACAACTGCTACACTCCTTCTTGGTAAGAAAAAAATTAATTATTTAAAACTCTTGTACACAATATTAAGATTATAATTTGTGAAACAAAATTGTATAAATAACAATTATGGTTTTGGTTTCGTGCATGCTCTCCAACGTTGGCTCGACTTTGTAAAACTCCACCAACACAGCTTCTGTGAAGGCATTCAAACCGATAAGCCTCGGTTTCACCTGAGGTACTCCTGCAAGAGTTGTATAGTGTTTTTAGGAGAGTTATGCCGCGTGAAAGATGGTTATGGTTTGGCCGTGGCTTTTAGATACTCTGTTTGTTCTTTTGTTTTTATTTTTATTTAAAAAGCCCTAGTGGCTGTTTTGTAATGGAAGAATTCAGGCTCTCTCAGTCGAGACTTAAGAAATTATTTTTTGAGCCTTTTTTACCATGGTTAACTTATAAAAGTGTTGTTTGGAACTGGCTTTAAGCCATGACTCTTACTATCAGGCCATTGGGTCGTTAAATGTGGATTTGTTTAGGTTTTTTCTTAAAGAAAAACTTAATGGTTGTTCTTACAACACTTCTCTTTTTGAAAGGGGCTTTTGTAACCAAAACAGATGTTTGGCTTTTATGAAAACTCTGTTTATATGTAGATACTTTTATTCGGGTTTTTAAACCTTGGCTGGAGTAGTAAAGGCCGTAGGCCAAGACTATATATGTTTCGTTTTGTTTTATATTAAAGGATTTTCACAGCTTAAGGCTGAATTAGCAGTATCTCTGTTTGGTTTAAATTTATGTATATTCTATTTATTTTAGCTAGTTTTATTATTATTTACTTTTCAATGGTTAGGGTTAAATAGATTATAAAAAAAAATTGTTTCTTATTTAAAGAAATAAGATTTGAAGACCTTTGACAACAGAATACTTTGATAGTAGCATAATTAATAATACAACAATGAATTCTGGAAATAGGACAAAGAAATGATATTATTGAAATAAATGTATTTCTTTTTAGTACTTTCTCAAGTATAAGAGGAGGTTTTGATATTATAAATTTTGAATTTAATATTACACATAACACTGTGTATTATTTAGGCTTTTTCTTCTATATTTATTTAGTTTATTTAAATACTTAAGTAAATATTACAAATACAACTGAAGTTCTATAAACAATTTATACAAAATACTGTAGAAAATAACCATTTACATCTGCATTCATATTTTATTGAATCCATTGTTTAAAAATAAATAAACCTATTGTACTAGAGTACTGCTTGCAAAAGGTGTGGAAAAATACAATTTAGGATTTTTTTTATTTATTAATTAATTCAGAAATTTCTCTACTAATTTACTCTAATCTAGCTAGTTACTCACTTTCACAGCATATATAATTCTCCTACTTATCCTAACAGAAATAAAATGGAAATATGCTATATTATTGAAAACTCTTAAACTGTCCAGATACAGTAAATAATTAAAATGACTGAACTAAGCAAAACCTGGAAGTATAGATGAGGTGACAACAACTTAAGGAAGCTATTCCTCCCAACCAACTCCTAGAGAAGAGCTGGACTACAATTCTCAGGACCCCCGAGCTTGTCTCCTGGTCCACCTGGTAGAAGTACTGGGTGAGAGATGTAGTCTAGAAATCCTCTGCAACTCCTCTAAGTATTCAGCAGTAAATGAGTTCTACTTACAGCAGTATGAACTCATCTAAGAATAGTTGCACTAGTTCAGTTCTTCAGCACTTGTCCACTCAAACTTACTTCAGCTAGTCCCCTCCATCAAATTCTCATGTGCACTTCATTGACTCACAATGATCACCAATCCAGAATGAGCAGCCTCAGTTCTCTTCAATGGGAAGTTTTATTAGCATGCTTAGGTCTTTTGGGTCAGTTTTTACTTAATGAGCCATCTGCTCCTATTCCACTTTCCTGGGGAATCATGACCACAAAAATAGGGTAGTTGCCACCTACAATAGCTAGAAGTAGTTTGAGGATGCTACCACATATCAATATTCTCTCAACCCAGCCTCCTACACCAAGTGACCAGTAAAACACTCATTTAATAGCTTCCCTAAACTGTTGTCTCATCTTCCATTTATTTATTAATAAAATATTCTACAATACATTAAATTATCTTTGATCCCACTTGGTCATTAATTACAAACTTTAACATAAAATATAACATAATGTTCCTCAAAAACATAAAATTGTTTTGCAAATTGGAGCATGTGACATACACACCCCCTTAATTTATAACATCGTCCTCGATGTTATTTATTCTTCGTCTTCAGAATTTGCCTGAAATAGAATTGGATATGCATCCCACATATGACTTTCTAATTCCTGGGTGGCTTCTTCTGGACTAAAGTGCTTCCATTGCACCTTCACCTAAACAATGGTGCGATTCCGATGCGAGATCTACCTCCTTTCGAGGAGACAATCCGGTTCCACCAAAAAATATCCTTCTGGCTCCACCTGCACATCATTCCAGTTAATAACATGAGTAGCATCATGTATATATTTTTTTAATACAGAAATATGAAAAACATTGTGAACCTTTAAGTTTGGCGGTAAAGCTAACTAATATGCTACCTGTCTTATTTTGGACAGTATTTCAAAAGGTCTGCAATATCGGTGTGCTAACTTTGCACAACTTCCTAACCTCAAAGAACTATTTTTAGGTCTCACCTTAATAAAGATATGTTCACCTACTTGGAACTCCTTTTGAGTTCGTTTAAGATCTGCTTGACTTTTATGTCGATCTTGTGCAACTTTCAGGTTACCTTGCACTTGTTTTACAATTAATTCCATCTCTTTTAATAATTCAGGTCCTAATACTAGCCTTTCAACTGGATTACTCCATGAGATGGGGGTATTGCACTTCCTACCATACAAAATTTCAAAAGGACTATATCTTGATGAGGCTTGGTAATGATTATTGTAAGCAAATTCTACCAAGTGCAAGTAATCTTTCCATTTACCTGGTTGTTCTTTTACATACATTCTGAGCAAATCTTCCAATACCTGATTTACTATTTCAGTCTGTCCATCTGTCTAAGGATGGAAAGAGGTACTGAAGTTTAATGTAGTATTTAGTCCTTTAAACAAAGACTTCCAAAAGTTACCCGTAAACTTAGGGTCTCTGTATGAAATTATTACTTTTGGTATTCCATGTAAACGAAAAATTTGCTTTAAGAAAATATCAGCAATATTTGCAGCTTTATAAGTAGTTTTTACAAGTATAAAATGGGCTTCCTTGCTTAATTTATCGACAACTACCATTATTGATTCATTCAAGTTTTGATTTCTAGGTAGCCTTGTGATAAAATCAAGGCTGATCATCTCCCACTTCCAGCTAGGAATAGGTAATGGCTGAAGTAACCTAGCTGGATGCTTGTGTTCAATCTTTACTTGCTGACATTCAAAGCACTTAGCAATATATTCTGTCAATTCATTTTTCATGTTTGGCCAGAAATAATCCTTTCTTAGCATGGTTATAGTTTTTTGATAACCAGGATGCCTTGAATAAGGGGTTTTATGAATTTCGTTTAAAATCAACAACTTAATTTTAGGTACATTAGGTACGTATAGTCTATCTTTATATAATAATAATGATTTTTCATTTAAACTGTACCATGTACTTAAACTTTCAATTAAATTTTCTCTTACCTTTGCTTGTAATTTTCGATCATTTTTATCTTGTCCTATTCCTTCTTCTAGCCGTTCTTCTAAATCTGTTTTATAGGTGTTCATTGCTGTTGTAAAATTTAGTTTTGCATTTCTACTTAAAGCATCAGCAACCTTATTTTATTTTCCTTTAATATGTTGGATTTCAAAATCGTACTCCCTAAGGAAAGCTAGCCACCTAGCTATCCTAGCGTTTAAGTTAGGTTGATCCAACAGATATTTTAACCCTTTATTATCTGTCATTAATATAAAATTTCTTCCGATTAAATGATGATGCCACATTTTTAAGGCATGTATGACAACAGCCAATTATAAGTCATAGGTCGCATAATTTTTCTCATGAATCTTCAGCTTCCTAGACTCATAACTAATGACGTGTCCTTCTTGAGTTAAAACTCCACCTAAACCATCATTGCATGCATCAGTACATACTAAAAAATATTTATTAGGGTCAGCAATTCTTAAGATTGGTGCGGTGGTTAATAATGTTTTTAACTTTTTAAAACTATCTTCACACTTTTGACTCCACTCGAATTTCTTCCCTTTCTTCTGTAAAGAAGTTATGGGATTTGCAATTCTTGAAAACCCTTCTATAAATCTTCGATAATAGCCATTAATCCCCATGAATGATCGTACGTCAGTTACGTCTTTTGGGACTGGCCATTCTTCAATTGCCTTTATCTTTTCAGAATCAACAGAAATTCCTTCTTTATTCACTACATGACCCAGATACTGTATTTTATCCTTAAATAAATCACATTTACTAAATTTTGCATAGAGTTGATGTTCTCGTAACTCTTGTAAGACAATTTTTAAATATTCTTTATGTTCTTCTTCAGACTTTGAGTAAATTAAGATGTCGTCAATGAATACGACCACAAACTTATCAAGGTATTTATGCATTACATTATTCATCAGACACATAAAAATAGTTGGGGCATTAGTAACCCAAATGGCATAACAACAAACTCGTAATGATCATACCTAGTCCTGAAAGTTGTTTTAAATATGTCTTCATCTTTGATTCGGGCCTGGTGGTAACCAGATCGTAAATCAATCTTCAAGAATATAGTTGCTCCACGTAGCTGATCAAACAAATCATCTATGTGGGGTAACGGATATATGTTTTTGATAGTCATTTTATTTAGTTGATGATAATCTATACATAATTGTAGAGTTTCTTCCTTCTTCTTAACAAAAATAACAGGTTCTCCCCAGGGAGACACACTGGGTCTAATATAATTCTTATCAATGAGTTCTTTTAACTACGACTTTAGTTCATTTAATTCCATTATATTCATCCATTAAGGGGCTTTTGAGCTGGGCACTACACCAGGTACTAGCTCAATAGTGAATTCTAACTCCCTCTTCGAAGGTAGACCCGGAATTTCTTTCGAAAATACATCTGAATACTCCCTCAAGATCAGAATATCTTCCAATTTTAATTTATCTTCATTATTATTATTCTCTTCATTAATTACTATTATAGCAAAGTCTTTACAGCCTTTCCGAACAGTTCTTTTAAGTTGCAAAGCAAAAATCTGTCTTATAGCTGTTTTCCTAGGGATTCCTTTTACATTTATTGTTTCTCCATCGTTATTTACACAAGTAAATGTTTTATCAAAACAGTTCAGGACTACCCTATGTTGTTCTAACCAATCCATACCAATTAACATATCATAAGAACCTAAAGGTAAAACATTAAGCTTTACAGAGGTTTCAAACTGATCCATTTTTACAGTACAATCCTTAACAAAGCTATCGCCTTTCTTTTTGCACCAGTAGCTAGCTAGACTAACCAAGACTTTGCAAACTTTTCTACTGATAACTTACACTTTTCTACTAAATCAGGAGAAATATAGCTTAAACTAGCCCCTGGATCAATTAAAATGAATATAGGTATTTGATTAATCTTACCTTCCACTTCCACCATGGAAGTTTGGTAATCTGCCTGCATGTTCTCCAGTGCTGCATTGATCATGGGAATTGTCCTTTCTAGATCACCGATAGTCATCTCCTCCTGTATCGTATGTATGTTGCTAACAGTCTTCTTCTGATTGGGGAAAATTGACGCATAATGAGGACCATTACATTCCCAGCACTTTATTGGTTCCTTTCGTTCAAAATTCTTGGTATAGTTATTGATATTATTAACAAATTCTTTATTTCTTTGACCATTTGGATTTATCTATGAATTAATTTTTTTCCCTTGGAATTTTTTATTAGGAAAATTTCGTGTGTTATTATTCTTAAAATTTCGGTTAGGTATAAAACCTTTCTTCCTCTGTTCAAAATTATTAGCTCTTTTAGCCTTCTAGTTTGTCATACTTTTCTTTTTGCAATTCTGTTCATAACAGAAATTCTCCTTTCTCATTGCTTGTTCTAAAGTTTTTGGATTGTCATATTCAATTTTGTCTTTTATATGAAAAGGTAAGCAGCTTAGAAACCGTTGTACCTTAGGATTCTCATCCACAATATACGACACATATCTGAGCAGACTTAGAAATTTACTGTTTAGTTCTTTCATGTTCATTGTTCCCAGTTTTAATTCATAAAATTCCTTAGCCCACTCCTCGTAGTACTGTTTAGACAAAAATTTCTTCTTAAACTATTTCTTAAACGTACTCCAGTTAATGTTTTTCTCCCTAGTGCCTTTTACTCTTTTTAGGTCCTGCCGCCAAATATTTGCCTTCCCAGTGAGGTTATAAATAGCCATTCTGGCTTTCAGTTGATTAGAGTAATTATAAATTTGAAAATATATCTTCATCCCGAACAGCCATGATTCAGCCTCTTCTCCCTTCTCAGTTTCACCATTAAAGGTTGGTGGCTTAATTTTCTTGAATTCTCCAGAGATTTCTTCGTAAGGTTTAAACTTTCTCTTTCTTGTATGATGATTATCTTCGCTACTATCACTTATATATTGATAATTATTTTTATTTGGATCGCCATAAACCTCAGAAGATGAGCTACTTTCAATTTTAAACTGTTTAGAATTTTTATCTTTATGTTAGTAAGGCATATCTTCAGACTCTGTTCGTTTATCTTTTTCTTCGTTCTGAAATCTTTCCATTAAAATATGATTTAGCTCCTCTTGAGCTCTCAGAATTCTCTCATCTTCCTTTTTGACCGTTTCCATCTATGTTCTTAGTTCCTTGACTATTTGTAATAATTCAGAAGAGTTATTAGTTATTTCTTCTTGTATAAGTTCTCTTTTAGAATTACTTCGTTCAGTATATGGGGACTCCTCATCTGCATATTCTTCCAATTTTTTTGTACTTGCAGTTAACTCAGAAAAATTCTCTGGAACTATAATTCAAAAGAAAAGTAAAAATCAGTATCCATATTTTAAATCTATTGTTCTATTTATGCAAGTTGAGCCACATTCAGGCCTAGTGTCTGAACCTTGTGCTCTGATACCACATGTGATAACCCAAAAATTCATAAAAATTTAAAAATTTTCATGTAACATAAAATGTTCAAGCATGTCATTGTCTATGAACCAGTAACTGCTAGCGGTTATTCAAACACTAGTAATTAGAATTGAGCATTGTAATTCTTTAGTTCTATATAAATTATTTGTTTATCTTGAAGTACCATGTTACGGATGTTAAATTTAGCAATTTATGTTTAGAAAGGCAGGAAGGAAAACTACATCTGAATCTGATGCTAAGTGTGTTATTATTGGCTTATGTCAATTAGGAAAGAACCTTAGATGAGATCGGGGCTTACTTGACTTACAGCTAACGCAGTGAAGTCATTAGAGGAAATTTGGGGTCTAAAATGGGCCTTATAAGAAAACTCACTAACAATAAATTTTGTGAGTTGGAATTCAGGAACCAATAGAATTTCAATAAAATGAGTCAACCATAATGGTTGAATTGACATATTTGTCATAAAAGAAAACTACTTTTTTGTCCGTATTTTCGACATATCTCCTTGTTTTTTTACTCAAATTCTGAGTAGGAGAGCTCGTTGGATGCAGAATTAAATTCCACATCCAACGAGCTCTGTCGCTTGGAATTTGAGTAAAATCATAGGGAGATATGTCGAAAATACGAACAAAAAAGTAGTTTTTTTCATTCTTCCTCCAAAATTAATAACTATTATTTTATTATTTTCCTTACGAGGGCCATTTTAGACCTCAAATTTCCTCTAATGGATGCTTCTTTTACAAGTTCTAAACAGGGAAGCAGTTTTGTTACCAATAAATTCCAGATCGAGAATAACACTCAATTAGCATAGGATAAAATGCTAGTTAAATTGTTTATATTGCAGCTTGGCCCCGTAAAAGGTATTGTTGGTATTTCTATTGTGAGAAATCTACATGAATGTTGTAATAACATTATTGTAAAAGAATGGGTTTAGTGCAGTTATGTTTACTGCCATGGTACTTGTTTCATTACTCATCCTCCTTGTGTTTTCAATTATAGATTTGTGTTTCATGTTTAGATGGTGTATATTAAGGACAGTTCTACTTCCGCCATTAAGAGCATAGTGGCCTAAGAAGTCTATAAACTAGAAGATATGTTAAACATATTTGCGACCAAAACTACATATTTATCATCAGTGTTTGGTATAAAGTACTGTTTATATTTGTTTGAGTTCTTTCTAAACTATAAACACTCTATGTTAGTGATTCTTCTTAATCAAGCATCTGTACTTAATTTTCTTGTATATAAAATCTTGTTCTATATGAGTTATCAATTACAATGGATATATTGTAAATTTTAAATTTATTATTATACTAATCCTAACTCCAAGATTCCAATGGTTAGGTATTTCCATGTAAAGTTGGTTCATCTTCCTTTGATTTGTATATTACCAATACTAATAGTAGACATTAAGTAAAATGAGGAGATCTTAGATATGCAAAGGTTATAGTTAAATTATGCATAAAACCCTAGTGAAATGTGAATACCTCTTAATCGCAATGTCTTTGGTTTAGAAAAGAAAAATAAAACGAGGATAATGATACAAGTAATAATATCCTAAGGTTTTTACTTGTGAACAAATGATTGTCCAAATTAACACGAGGTTTCCAAACTATAGCATGAAACCCATAATTTGCAAATGATTTTGGAGGACACGTGGTTGGTGGTCGATGACTAGGTTTTGTGTTGACTTTGGAGGCAAGAAAAGGCTTCTCCTAACCCTAAAATTCGCATTTTGTTTGTCTTCGCTATGAGCTCGTCGCCGCCAGGCTTGTTGTCAATCCTCCAATGATTGTTTTACACAGGCCTTCCATAAGCCATATCAAGCTTCTTTGCAAGTCTAAACTTCAATTTTATGTGCAATATTAACTGAGCACGGTGCTTACAGTTGTTGTGGGGTGGTTTGACCATAGAAAAGAAATGTTGCAGGTTGGGCTGTCTTCGCCAATTTTTTTCTAAGTGATTTTTGGTACTCTGTGGGAGCTTAAGACCGTAACCAGTGTGAAGGGGGTTGTTGGAAGGGAGACTTGGATACTTTGTTTTACTGTTTGCTTCCTTTTGTAGGTTTTCTCCTTGCCTCGTCGTGGCCTAGAACTTCACTTACGAACACTGCAAACTGTATTCTTTGTTTTTGGCAGAGCATCATTTCAGCTCGTGGACCAAACGAGGAAGCTAGGGTTAGCTCGCGACTTCCAACAAGTACTATGCTCCTTCTTGGTAAGAAAAAATGAATTATTTAAAACTCTTCTGCACAATATTAAGATTATAATTTATGAAACAAAATTTTATAAATAACAATTATGGTTTTGGTTTTGTCCATGCTCTCCAATGCTGACTCGACTTTGTAAAACTCCACCAACAAAGCTTCCGTGAAGGCATTCAAACCGGTAAACCTCGGTTTCACCTGAGGTACTCCTGCAAGAGTTGTATGGTGTTTTTAGGAGAGTTCTGCCGCGTGAAAGATGGTTCTGGTTTGGTCATAGCTTTTAGATACTCTGTTTGTTCTTTTGTTTTTATTTTTATTTAAAAAGCCCTAGTGGCTGTTTTGTAATGGACGAATTCGGGTTCTCTCAACCGAGACTTAAGAAATTAGTTTTTGAGCCTTTTCGACCATGGTTAACTTATAAAAGTGTTGCCTTGGAACTGGCTTTAAGCCATGACTCTTATTGTCAGGCCATTGGGTTGTTAAATGCGGATTTGTTTAGGCTTTTTTTAAAAGAAAAACTTAATGGTTGTTCTTACATCACTTCTATTTTTGAAAGGGGCTTTTGTAGCTGAAAACAGATGTTTGGTTTTTATGAAAAATCTGTTTATGTGTAGATACTTTTATTCAGGTTTTTAAACCTTGGCTAGAGTAGTAAAGGCCGTAGGCCGAGACTATATCTGTTTAGTTTTGTTTTAATATTAAAGGATTTTCACAACTTAAGGCTCAATTAGCAGTATCTCTGTTTGGTTTAAATTTATGTATATTATGTTTATTTTAGCTACTTTTATTGTTATTTACTTTTCGATGGTTAGGGTTAAATAGATCATAAAAAAACAATTGTTTCTTATTTAAAGAAATAAGATTTGAAGACCTTTGACAAGGGAATACTTTGATAGTAGCATAATTAATAATACAACAATGAATTATGGAAATAGGACAAATAAATGATAGTATTGAAATAAATGTATTTCTTTTTAGTACTTTCTAGAGTATACTGCTAGATATTGAAATTATAAATTTTGAATTTAATCTGTTATGAAAGAACGGATCTTTTGTAAACCCTAATTCCTCTTAAAGGGTTACAAAGCCAGTATTTTTGTTTCAGTAAACCCTAGTTTACATTTTCTCATAAGTGAGCTAAATGGGTAAATATTTAACCTAGTTTACTGTTTTGCTAAGTAAATCTAGATAATTTACTGTTTTTGATATTATCTATTTAAGATTACATACTAGGTTTATAAAATGCAATTTTGTTGGTTTTTACTGTGTAAAATATTACACATAATAGTGTGTATTTAGGCTTTTTCTTCTATCTTTATTTAGTTTATTCAAATACTTAAGTAAATATTACAAATACAACTGAAGTTCTATAAATAATTTATACAAAATCCTGTAGAAAATAACCATTTACATCTGCATTCATATTTTATTGAATCCACTGTTTAAAAATAAATAAAACTATTATACTAGAGCACTGCCTTGCAAAAGGTGTGGAAAAACACAGTTTAGGTATTTTTTTTATTTATCAATTAATTCAGAAATTTCTCTACTAATTTACCCTAATCTAGCTAGTTACTAACTTTCACAGCATATATAATTCTCTTATTTATCCTAACAGAAATAAAACGGAAATATACTGTATTATTGAAAACTCTTAAACTTTCCAGATCATTAAATAATTAAAATGACTGAACTAAGCAAAACCTGGAAGTATAGATGAGGTGACAACAACTTAAGGAAGTTGTTCCTCCCAACCAACTCCTGGAGAAGAGCTGGACTGCAATTCTCAGGACCCTTGAGCTTGTCTCCTGGTCCACCTAGTAGAAGTACTGGGTGAGAGATGTAGTCTAGAAATTCTCTGCAACTCCTCTAAGTATTCAACAGTAACTCGGTTCTGCTTATAGCAGTATGAACTCAGCTAAGAATAGCTACACTAATTCAGGTCTTCTGCACTTGTCCACTCAAACTTACTTCAGCTACTCCCCTCCATCGAATTCTCATGTGCACTTCATTCACTTAGAATGATCACAAATCGAGAATGAGTAGCCTCAGTGTCTTCAATGGGAAGCTTTATTAGCATGCCTAGGTCTTTTGGGTCAGTTTTTACTTAATGAGCCACCTGCTCCTGTACCACTTTCTTGGGGAATCATGACCACAAAAATAGGGTAGTTGCCACCTGCAACAACTAGAAGTAGTTTGAGGATGTTGCCACATGTTAATCTGCTCTCAACCCAGTCTCCTCCACCAAGTGTCCAGTAAACACTCATTTAACAGCTTCCCTAAACTATTGTCTCATCTTCCATTTATTTATTAATAAAATATTCTGCAATACATTAAATTATTCTTGACCCCACTTGGTCATTAATTACAAACTTTAACATAAAATATAACATAATGTTCCTCAAAAACATAAAATTGTTTTGCAAATTGGGGCATGTGACAATGCTTCTTTGTTAAGAAAACTATAAGAGAAAAGATTCACAATGGGCGGATTTCTTCTTGGCAATGGTCGTCAACAACCAAGAAGATATTTATGTCATACTAAAGAGTTCATTCTCAAGTAATGATACATCTTGCAGCTGAAATAATTGTATATATCTCTCACCTTGTTCGTGACAAGGGGGGTTGATTGATAGCTATAAACAAGTGAGTGAGAACAAGCGAGTAGGAACAAGTGATCTTGAACCAATGCCAGAGCCATAACTAGAATCATGTGCTAGTTTCTAGAGCTTCTAGCCAGATACACCTAGCCAAAGTGAAAGTTGTAGCCAGAGGCTAGAGCTAGAGTCAAAGCCATGTTCCACCTAAGTATGATTTGGTGTGTGGTCTTTATAAAACCACACATTTAGTAGAAAACATTAGCATGCATTGCTTATGCTATACATGAGTTTGTGGTGGTCTTTAAACCACCATTTTATAGATGGAACCATTGAGCCTTCGAGCTAAGTGCGAGAGGGAATCATTGAGCCAGTATTAGAGTGAGAGACAAGTTACAAAGTTTGCAGTCATCTCTAAACCACCTCTTCATAGCTTCGATTGGTTCATGGTCATCCAAAACCACCCATTTAGTAGAAGACATCAGATTCTCCTAGATTTTGATTCGGAGAACATTTTCAGTCATTTGCAGCTATCCTTCTCCATATTTTAGCTCTCTTCCTGGATTCATATACACCCTTCAGATTAAGGGGGGGATATTGAAAACATAATCCTTAGGGATAAGTATATTTTGTATTATTATCACTATTCACATGAAGAGTCACACGTGAATAGGAAAAGTCATGAGGAGTCCAAGAGACACACTTGGAATATGAAACCAAGGATCACATATGACTGTATATTTTATATGTACATCATCTTAATGAAATGCATCGAATGCTTATATATTTATTGTGTGTATTTTTCTTTAACACTATCTATTCATACAATGTTCCAATATGTCTTTTTGTGCACTAACACCATAGGAAGAGGTTATTCTATTAGGTGAAATATGTGTACATTACTATAACTTTGAAATATGTCTACATTACAATAACTTTGAAAAATGGTGAACATGTCTATAACTTAAAGAGTTCTTAAGAGTTCTTTTTTTACGATTTGTAATATTATTTATGATTGATCATGTTAAAAAACTAAAATCAAAATATGTGATCTATGTATATTTAAAATGCACATTCTACCCCTACCCCAAAATTATTTCCCTCCCTTACTTTTAATCAAAATATGTAATTTAAGTATATTTAAAATGCACATTCTACCTTTCAGGTAGAGTAAAAGTAGAATGTTCCTAATATAAAAATATGGGGAACTTGGCATAGGAAATCATTAAAATATAGATAAAGTCAAAGGAAACATGAGTATTAATGTGTTTGTTGTAACTTTGAAAAAGAGCATTTCTTTGTTAGAAAAAGGTGGGAGTGAATGGAATCGAATCCCTTATTATAATAAATTTGTCGAGAGAAAAAATAGAATGTACCTAATACAAAAAAATATGCCCGTGGTAGAGAAAAAATAGAATGTACTTAATAAAAATTACGGGGCATAGGAAATTATTGCATAAGAAAGGGATAAAGTCAAAGGAAACGTGAGTATCGATGTGTTTGTGGTAACTTCAAAATGAGTAAAATTTTATTTTGATTTTTTTTATTTTATTGAAAATGAGTAATTTTTTTTTCAGGAAGAAAAAAGCCTGCCTTGATATTCATATTGTGAATCAAAGGACATCATAACAATCACCCAAAAACGGGTTCTGTCAAATCATAACAAACATATGACGACCACATCAACACCCGAGATACTCGCCGGAGAAAAGGCGTAACAACAAAATAAATGAGTAATTTATTTTTTAAAGGTTTGGATTGTGTAGTGATTTTATTTTTATTTTTTTAATTTAAAATTTAAAATATTTAACTCATATTTTTAAATACTTAAATAAATTCAATATTCTTAAATACTCTAAAAACATCAACATTATATAAATTTAGCTAGTATCATATTTCTTTTTAAGAATTAGTCACTTTATTATTATATAAATTTAGCAAGTATCATATTTCGTTTTTAGAATTAGTCACTTTATTATATGAAAAACAAAAAAATAAAATTAAAACATCTAATAATATATTATTGCGTTAGAAGAAAAGGGCGAAAGCAAGCTAATGGAATCAAATCACTTCTTCTTGATGGTGTACAATAGGTGGACACAAGTTTGATTGCAAATTGTTCCTCGGGCATCTCCACATTTAGAAGTCTCCACTAGAAGAAGAATTTTGCTGACACGGAAATGAAGAAGCCAAATGGAAAGACCAAGTATCAAATGAAAAATTTTGCTACTCTTGTATAAAAACATAACAACACTGAATATAAATATATTGTTTAGTGGCAAGCATTGATGTGATTATGTATAAATGCATAGCTCTATGTTAAAAACATTCAAGTACAAATGAATCCAACACAAATTCTATTAAAAATGTATATATGTATCCTTCACAACGTGACATTTAAAAAAACAACCAAGGTAGAGTAAAAGTAGAATGTTCCTAATATAAAAATATGTAGAACTTGGCATAGGAAATCATTAAAATATAGATAAAGTCAAAGGAAACATGAGTATTAATGTGTTTGTTGTAACTTTGAAAAAGAGAATTTCTTTGTTAGAAAAAGGTGAGAGTGAATGGAATCGAATCCCTTATTATAATAAATTTCTCGAGACTAAAAATAGAATGTACCTAATACAAAAAAATATGCCCGTGATAGAGAAAGAATAGAATGTACTTAATAAAAATTACGAGGCATAGGAAATTATTGCATAAGAAAGGGATAAAGTCAAAGGAAACGTGAGTATCGATGTGTTTGTGGTAACTTCAAAATGAGTAAGATTTTATTTTGATTTTTTTTTCTTTTATAGAAAATGAGTAATTTATTTGTTAAAAGTTTTGGATTGTGTAGTGATTTTTTTTGGTTAAATTTAAAATTTAAAATATTTAAAATATTTAACTCATATTCTTAAATACTCTAAAAACATCAACATTATATAAATTTAGCAAGTATCATATTTCTTTTTAAGAATTAGTCACTTTATTATTATATAAATTTAGCAAGTATCGTATCTCTTTTTAAGAATTAGTCACTTTATTATATGAGAAACAAAAAAAAAATAAACATCTAATAATATATTATTACGTTAGAAGATTTGAGGCACGCATTGGTGGCTGGGGACATAAGTTTTTATCGATTGGTGGGAGATTTGTACTGACTAAATTAGTACTTGAGAGTCTCCCTATATATTGGCTCTCTCTCACATGGATTCCTCGGTCAATTTTGAAGCAAATTCAGAGTCGGATGGCTCGTTTCATCTGGTCAGGATGCAAAGAAAAATCTTCTATTAGCCTCGCAAAGTGGTCATATCTGACGAAACCAAAGGCTCTAGGTGGGTGGGGTTTGAAAGACCTTGCGAACTTTGGACTAGCTCTTACTGCAAAAAACCTGTGGCGCTGTTTATTTGTCCCATGCTTGTGGAGTAGGGTGGTCCAAGCAAAATATTTGTGTGGCTGGGGCACGGCTGATTGGTTACGTCTGGAATCTATTGTACAGTTGGATATATCCAATATATGGAGGGCGCTCCTTAAAGCTCTACCTATTCTGAAGTCGTGGCTGGCGTGGAAGCCTGGAGACAGATGGAACATCCGTATTGGCAGGGATCCGATTGTTGGTATGGCTGGCATATTAAAACTTTCTGAAGTTTTATTAGACCATCTTTTGCATAGAAGAATATATTATTTGGCACAAGCGGCTAAGATTGGTAGTGGAGACAATTTTACGTGCTGGGCCAATGCACAGGATTTGGGCTTGGATGGCAATGCTGGAAGAGAGTGGAACAAAGTATATTTATGGTTTAAAAAACCTTGGCATTTGTTTGAAGCCGATCAAGGATACTTTGTGCTGGAGCAAGAATATAAAAGATGGTACTATTACTGCAGCCTTAGCATACAAAACGACTAGCAGATAAGGAAATTCGGATCTCATTCCGGAGTGGTTTTCAAAAGTGTGGAAATGGGGATTACCCTTGAAAATCACCTTATTCAATTGGCTTATGATTGCTAATCGCATTCTAACCTAGGATGTCTTGTTGAAAAAAGGTTTTTCGGGTCCGGGTATGTGCCCTTTGTGCTGTACTGAGGAGGAAAGTGTTTCACATCTTATGATTTCATGCTCTTTTATTTTGCAGGTTTGGGACTATCTGAAGGATTTCCTTAACACATATGCAGTTTGGCATGGCCAAAATGTTGAACAGGCCTTCAGGATCTGGTTTGATGCAGGAAAAAATTGGCGGTCTATACCTTTCTATGTCTGTAGATCTATCTGGTTGGCGCGAAACTCCCATATCTTTAAGGGGCTGATTTATTCTCCACTATAGATCTTTAATAAGATACATAATGCTTGGTTGAACAGAGCTGATCGTTTTCGGGTGATCAGATATCGGTATCTACAACAACCATTTTTTCAACAGAATGTGGCTATTGGGTATTTTGATGGGGCCTCACAGGATGGAGGTTATAGATGTGGTGCTAGAGCTTTTCTTATCTCACCGATATTGGGCAAGTACAGTGTAAAATGGAATTGTGGTTTTGGCACAAATACTTGGGTTGAGTTACTTGCATTGTAGAGTATTCTTCATTTAGCAAATAGTATGGGGATTGATGCTATCCAAATTGTAGGGGACTCTTGTATTATTGTAGATTGGTTCAGGGGGAGTTTACATTTGGAAACTTTGGCGCTGACTCATTGGATGGAGCGTATTATGCAATTAAAGACTCATTTTTCAGTGGTCAACATTCAGCATGTTTACAGAGAACTCAACGCAACGGCTGATTGCTTATCTAAGCTGGCCTTAGATGGTCCAGTTGGCCATTTTCTGGTGGCTCCGGGAGATGGCAGAGACCCATACTCTTTCAAACTTTTTGGACTTTTCTAATTTCTGGCTTTTGTGTTTGACTTCATTGAGTGCATAAGATTGTTATATTTTATGGCTCAATATATGGGACCCACTATATCGAGGTTTATTTGCACAGGTAGTGGCAACTTAACCTTATTATTATGGTTGGGTGATGGTGGATTCCTGTTATGAGTTGATTTGTATTTCTGGATCTGGAAAGTCAGTCACAATGTTGTTTTTTCCATGCTATATGGCAAAAATATGTAACTAAAAAATTACAACGCTGAAAAGGTTGTAAATATTCTGGTGATACCTTTTATTATATATAATATATAAGATCTTTTTTCTATAAAAAAAAGCTAATGGAATCAAATCACTTCTTCTAAAATATTTCTCGAGTTAATAAAGGCTTCTCCTTTTTAATATTATATTTTTTACTTCTTTTATTAATATAATATTAAAACCATTACTTTTGTTTTCTTTATAATTTAATAGATTGTCGGTTACTTTATTTTCAAATGATTATTTTATTTCTGTTTTATAAATTATTAAGCTACTTTTATTTTATTATAGGATGCTTTTTGAAATGTAAAAAAATTGATATATTATTGTAACAGTCGTATTTCTTTTTTATGATCAGTGAAAACATTCGTATTTGTGATGTCTTAATTGGAATTTTTATGTAATGGTTTATTTAAAAAATATTTAACAATATATTTAATAATACAATTTTTTATTTTAAAATAATTACCAAGTTTTTTATTTTTATAATTTTATAGATAATTAGTTTGAACATTTTTTTAAATTTGCCTAGTTTTTTTAAGTACTAAAACCTTTACCACTGTACCTATGCCTTCTAGATGCTCAAAATCAATAATGCAAGAACAATGCTTCCAAAATCTCAAAGAGTTCAAAATATTCAAGTTTTTGGAGATTCCCTTTTGGGGATTAACTGGAAGAAGCCTCCAAAAAATATCATTTTAAGGTCTTTCTTTGAAGATATTCTCAAATATATGAGGCTTTTTCAGTCAATCTCCTTTAATCATATCTATAGAGAAAGGAATCATGATGCAGATTCCCTTTCTAAACAAGCATTACAGGTGGTAGATGGTCGGTGGAGACTTTGAAAAGGCACAGAGGACTCTGTCAATGAGCTTGGATTGAGCCCACATCCACACTAAGTATTCTGTTGCTTCCACACGCAAATCTATGTTGTCCTTTTGTCATACATTTTTGGATCTTTGTATCCACAATACACATTCATGGTGATGTTTTTTTTGGATTTCTTGTTATCAGAATCTGATGTGTTAGCACAGTCTCTTGGAAAAGATCCTAATATAATGCTAGCTTAATGATGAAATTCTAACATGGTATCAGAGCTAACCTAAGAAGAAGACACTGTGCAGTTGCGGGAACTAGGGATTCCTAGTTTGTCGACCTTCCTCCACAGATTTTCAGCAAAATTAAGGTGGAATAACTCTCCTCCTTAGGGCGCATCTTTCTATCGAAGCAGAATCCAATTCTGAGGTTTTTCAGTTTTGGACTCGACACTGCTGCCGAAAATTAGCGCTTTTCACAGAAGAGGAATTTTTCAGTGAGCCCAGGCCTGGATTGATCTCCTCCCCAAAATCGAAGTTAGGAATCAAATTCAAAGCATTTGGTTGGACAGAACTCCGGAAAAGCAAAACCCTAATTTGCTACTAAACCAGCACTACAGGATTTCAACTCCAAATCTAGATCCGACATCTTGACCTGGTAAGATCTAAATCTTTTGTATTTCCATTTGAGATTCTCAGTTTAAGATGTCTCATCATACCAAGCTTGATGAAAAGCTTGAGGGAGTTGATAACTTCCGAGCCTGGAAGTATAAGATCTCCCTGGTCCTAGAATAAAATGAGTTGGACTCCTATATCAATGAGGAGGTTCCAGTTCCAGAGGGAGATGAGGCTAAGACCTTGCATAAGAAGAAGTTTGTTATGGCAAAGAGAATCATTGCTGATTCTATCAAGGATCACCTCATACCATAGGTGTCCTCCCTCAAGACACCTAAAGCTATGTTTGATGCCCTAACCAAATTGTTTGAAGGGAAGAACATAAAAAGGAAGATGACTCTGAGAAACCAATTGAAGAATGTGAAGATCCAGAATTCTGAGACTATTTAGTCTTACTTTACAAGGGTTTCTCAGATCAAGGAGCAGCTGGAAGCAGTAGATGAAGAAGTGGAAAATGCATAGATTGTGATGACCACCTTGAATGGTCTCCCTAGATCATGGGACTCTTTCATTCAAGGGATCTGTGCCAGAAAGAAGTTAGTCAAGTTCAACAGACTACGGGAAGAATGCTCTCAAGAAGAAGCTCGGATAGCAGCTCGAGAAGAGAAGATGGGAAGTGAAGATCAAGCTCTCACAATTAACTCCAAGAAAACCAGAAGGAGCCATCATCACTCCAAAGGTAAGATCTCACCCTCTAGAAAAGATCTGACTACTATTAGATGTTACACATGTGATGAGAAAGGCCACATATCCAAATTCTGCCCTAACAGAAGAAACCTAAAGTAGAAGGGAAACAAGAGAAGACATCATGCTCATGCTGTAGAGGATGATGAACCTTCTACAAAGAGAATCAAACAAGAAAGTGATGATTCTTCAAGTGAGGAAGAATATGTATTGATCTCCGCTCTCACGGGAACTGTTTCACATGGAAGCAATGATTGGCTCATAGACAGTGGTGCTTCCAAGCACATGACGGGATTCAAAGAATCATTTGTGAAGCTATCTGAACATGAGTCACCTCACAAGGTGAAACTTGGGGATGACTACCAGTATCCAATAAAAGGTAGTGGTGAATCCTCCTATAAACTAGATTCTGGAAAGTCTTTAAAGATGAAGAATGTATTATTTGTTCCAGGACTAAAGAAGAACCTCCTCTCCATATCTGCATTGGATGCAAAAGGAATGAGGGTTGATTTTGTAGATGGCCAAGTTCTTATGTGGCCAAAGGGAAAGACTTTTGACGATGCAATAGTGATTGGAGAACAAGAAGGGGGTCTATACAAGTTGAAGGGCCAACCAGACCAAGCTTTGGTTCATGACACAGTAGAACCAAATGAACTTTGGCACAAAAGGCTTGCACATGTGCATTACAGAGCACTACCACTTGCAAGCAAAGCTGTTGAAGGTCTTCCAGAAATACAAGCAAAACATGAAGGGGTCTGCAAAGGATGTGTGAAAGGAAAGAACACAAAGAAGACATTTCCAAGTAGCGAGAGCAAAGCAAAAGGAATCTTGGAAATCATCCACTCCGATGTATGCGGACCAATGTCATCAAGCTCACTAAGTGGGTATGTGTACTATGTTTCTTTTATTGATGATTTTTCTAGGAAGACATGGATTTACTTCATGAAGAATAAAGATGAATTGTTTAGCAAGTTCAAGGAATTCAAATCCTTGATCGAGAACCACACTGAAAAGAAGATTAAGACTTTTCGATCAGACAATGGTGGAGAATTCACTTCAAATGAGTTCAAAGAACTATGTAAAGACTCAGGGATTAAGAGGGATTTGTCCACCCCTTATAATCCACAACAGAACGGAATTGCATAAAGGAAGAATAGAACCATCATGGAAGCTACAATAGCTATGCTTCATGATCAAGATCTTCCTATGCTTCTTTGGGCAGAAGCAGCCAGAACAATAGTGTATGTACAGAACCGTACTCCACACAGAGTACTCAAGAACAAGACTCCTGAAGAAGTCTTCTCCGGCAAGAAACCAGGAGTCAGCCATCTCAGAATATTCGGCTATCCTGTGTACATACACATTCCAAAAGAGAAGAGAACAAAATTAGATCCTTCAGGAAAGAAGGGTATATTTGTGGGATACTCTGAAAGCTCGAAGGCTTACAGAATATACTTCCCAGGGTTCAAGAAGATTGACATTAGTAGGGATGTAACATTTGACGAAGATTCAGCCTACATCAAATCCAGAAAGAAACCTGCTGAAGAACCTGAAGAAGCAGAAGCTCCCAGAATTCATGATACAATCATGAACAAGGAAACTCAAGAAGAAGATCGAGAATTTGAAGAACCACAAAGACCTGTAGATCCACCACAGGAGAAGAATCCTCACAAGAGGAAACCTGCTTGGGTATGAGAGATTATCCAAGGTGCAGAAAGATATGGGGTCCAGAAGAGAATCTCAGAGAAAGAAAGAGGACTAGATCATGTTCCAGTTATGTATCTTTACTATGTGATTTTATTGATAAAGAACCTTCCAAATATGAAGAAGCGGCAGAACAGAAAGAATGGAAGGATGCGATGATCGAAGAGTATCAATCAATCATAAAGAATGATGTTTGGGATGTTGTCCCAAGACTAGAAGGGAAGTCAGTTGTAATTTCCAAATGGATCTATAAGATCAAGCATGCTATAGACGGTAGCATAGAAAAATATAAAGCAAGATTTGTTGCTCGTGGTTTCTCACAAAAAGAAGGAATAGACTATGAAGAAACCTTTGCACCTGTAGCCAGATACACTTCCATCAGATTGGTACTTGCTTTGGCTGCAGTGATGAAAAGGAAGATACACCAAATGGATGTCAAGATTGCTTTCCTGAATGGTGTAGTAGAAGAGGAAGTGTATGTGGAGCAACCACTCGGTTTTGAGACTCATGACAAGGAGTCTCATGTGTGTAGACTGAAGAAAGCACTTTACGGTTTAAAACAGGCACCCAAGACATGGTAGGGAAGAATTGACAGCTTTCTATCCAGTTTGGGCTTTACCAAGAGTAAAGCAGATTCCAACCTTTACTACAAGGTTGAAGATGGCAACCCAGTGATGCTTCTACTATATGTAGATGATCTGTTTGTGACAGGTATGGATGGCTTGATTGCTGATACAAAGAGAAATCTTGCTGCCGATTTCGAAATGAAGGACTTGGGTATGATGCATTATTTTCTAGGTATGGAGGTGTGGCAGACTACAGATGGAATCTTCCTTGGACAAGGGAAGTATGCAGTAGAGATCCTGAAGAGATTTGGGATGATGGACTGCAAGGCATTAACCACACCTATGGCATCAAACCTAAAGCTATTGAGTGATGCTTCATCAGAGACAGTTGATGCCACGATGTATCGTCAGATGATTGGGTCCTTAATGTACCTAACAAACACGAGACCAGATATTTGCTTTGCTGTGAACACCTTGAGCCAATACTTGATAGATCCAAGACAGGTTCACTTGACTGCTGCAAAGCATATTCTGAGGTACCTGAAAGGTATGGTTGATTATGGGCTCAAGTATAAGATTGATCAAAGGATTAACTTGGAGGGTTATGTTGATTCAGATTGGGCAAGTAGTTCCATCAATAGGAAGAGCACTTCAGGGTGTTGCTTCAGTATGGGATCAGAAGTGATCTCATGGTTTAGCAGGAAGCAATCCTGTGTGGCACTGAGTACAGCTGAAGCAAAGTATGTTGCAGCCTGTTCAACTAGTTGTGAGGTAGTATGGCTGAGGAAGCTACTATCTGATTTATTTGATCTCCAGTTAGATGCTACTTGTATATACTGTGACAACTAGAGTTGTGTAAAGTTGTCAGAGAATCCAGTATTCCATGACAAGTCAAATCATATCGAGATCAAGTATCACTATATCAGGGATATGGTGCAGAGAGGAGCAGTGAAACTCCAGTATGTTGTGACGGATGAACAGATAGCTGATGTGTTGACTAAGCCATTAGCTAGGGTGAAGTTTGAGTACTTCAGGGAGAAGCTTGGTGTTCTCCAGATTGAGATTCCTCCCAAGAGGAAATGATGTGTCCGTGCTATGCCATTCTGACATGGTGAGAGGATTGGTTCCTTCCATGGTCAGATATAAGTGCTGTGCCCTTCTAGCATGGTGGGAGGATTGGTTCCTTCCATGGTCGGATGTAAGAGCTGTGACATGGTGAGAGGATTGGTTCCTTCCATTGTTAGGTGTATGTGATGATCCCACGTCCAACATGAAAAAGGGCTAGCTTTGTGAAGACTCATCTAGCATGAAAAAGGACTAGCTCTAAGTAGGTCCCACATCTAGTATGAAAAAGGACCAGCTCTATGATGCCACATCTAGTATGAAAAAGGACTAGCTCTGTGAAGACTCGTCTAGTATGAAAAAGGACTAGTTCTGAGTAGGTCCCACATCTGGTACGAAAAAGGACCAGCTCTGTAATGCCACATCTAGTATGAAAAATGACTAGCTCTGTGAAGACTCATCTAGTATGAAAAAGGACTAGCTCTGAGTAGGTCCCACATCTAGTATGAAAAAGGACCAATTCTATGATGCCACATCTAGTATGGAAAAGGACTAGCTCTGTGAAGACTCATCTAGTATGCAAAAGGACTAGCTCTGAGTAGGTTCCACATCTGGTATGAAAAAGGACCAGCTCTGTGATGCCACATCTAATATGAAAAAGGACTAGCTCTGTGAAGACTCATCTAATATGAAAAAGGACTAGCTCTAAGTAAGTTCCAGATCTGGTATGAAAAAGGACTAGCTCTAAGTAGGTTCCAGATCTGGTATGAAAAAGGACCAGCTCTGTGATGCCACATCTAGTATGAAAAAGGACTAGCTCTATGATGCCACATCTAGTATGAAAAAGGACTAGCTCTGTGATGATACATCCAGTATGAAAAAAGACTGGCTCTATATAGGTTCCTATGACGAGAAGAATCAAGAGATAGCACCCGTGATGACGATCCAGATCCAGTGATGATGTCTAGTGATGATCTAGATCAAGTGATGATCTAGATCTGATGACTTGAAGATGAAGATGACTTGAAGATGAAGAAGACTTGAAGATGGAAAGGACTCGATGATGATCCAGAAGATACAGAGAAGAAGACTTGTGCTGAAAATTGTGTCGAAAGAATACCTTCCTAGTTAAGAGGGAGTGTTGATGTATATGTAACTTTGGAATGTATTTCCCTTGTATTTCTTATATATTGTAACCCGATGTTTATTTCAGGATGTACTTGAGTTATGTCATGCCCCGATGTTCCTATCAGGAAAGTCTATAATGTAAACAAGTCATGTCAAGTCATTGTGGGTAACCCTCCTATTGTCTAAGGGTTAAAGTCCCCGTAGTTCTGGGGCACTAGGGTTATTAGACTCTCCTAGTGAGGTCGACCCTAGTAGGGTTTTAGTCATGTCGGGATTAGTATAAATAGAGAGTTGGACTCTCTATTGATCACACAACTCATACACACTCAAGTGTAGCGCATAGTTGAGGAAGGAGAAGACACTGGGACTAGATAGAAAGAAGGTTACTGCTGTCGGGAGATCACTTACTGTTTTGGGTTCTACTTTTGGTGTTGATTCTATCTCTGAGGAAGTTGCGGGGTTTTCACCATTTATGGTTTCCCTGAGGATAAACACTGTGTTCATTGTCTCTTGTGTTTGATTGATGTGCTTGTTATTCTCTCAGTTAAAGATCCTAATATAATGCTAGCTTAATGATGAAATTCTAATAGTGTTATGTGGGTCGTCGTGCAAGGGCACCATCACCACATTGTGAAGAATGCTCATCCTTCATCTCACTCAGACATCCAATGCCCAAAACCTCAATGCGAAAGGGGGTCAGCTAGGGATGAGACCCTAGCTTCCATCAATCAGTTCAAATCGACTCTCAAATTTGCATAGCTCTCCCCAAAATAAACACAAATAAATGTAATATTAAAAAAAAACTCATTGGTTGTGTGCTTTTACAATTATTTTTCATTACATCCACGTTTGTGATCTTGACATTTTCCACGTGAAATCCCCCAAAACCCAAACATGGATTCAAAGTTTTAAAAGTTTCCTTTACTTTTGGATGGAAAGATTTGGAATGCCATGGGAGATGATCTTAAAATGGGCTTTACTAAATCCTTTTGAGCGAAAGCTATGGTGAAAAATTGAAACAACATTCAAAGATTGGATGTTGGATTTGTTAAAAACACAAATACATTTCCATTGTTTTCTTTTTAAATGATTTTTGTGGGGTTCGAGCAAGATTTGTAGTAGATGAAATTGGCGTGTAACAAATTGTTATCTAGTTAAAGGTTTTTTTAGACGCTCTTTTGATCATATACAACTTAGAATCACAATCTCAAATGATGGCAAAGTTTTAAAAGATACGACAAGCATTATAAAATAATTCTTCAATGAATATTTTTTTATGGTAAAAGGTTATTTAAGGAAGTCCCACTCATGATGAGAGAGTTGGGTAAAGATAAACTTAAATGTTGAATGTTGAGTGCAAAATTAGATTTTGAAAATGTTATTATTAGCTTTCAATTATGCAAAATGACGTGTTGAAAGTGCTACTATTAAGTTTAAAAAGTATAAAATTCAGTTTTGAAAGTGTTAATATTGAATCTAAAAGTGCAGTTTATCAAATTTTGATATTGACACATTTAGAATTAGATTTTGCAATTTAAAAACCCATATTTTGAACTTTAGAAAGTCAAATTTTGACATAGTTATTTTTCATGCATGAGCACCATGGGAAGACCTTATTCTATAGGGAAAGGTATGTGTACATCACTATAATTTTGAGGATTAGTGAACATGCCCATCATTTAGGGAGACTTTTTTATGGTTTGCAGAGTGTTATTTGTGGTTAATCAAATTTAGGAATTAAAAACGAAACATGTGTTATTTATGTTATTTTCTCTCTCATTCACATTCTATGTATAGAACCACAAACTACTAGTCCATGGAAGGTAAAGTGCATAGAACATTTTTTCAACGTTATTGAATGGAAAATTTGTTGGCATGCCACATATCAATGTATCACTCTACCAAGCTCTAGTTCTCTCCCAAGCAAGAATCTACTAACTCCAACTCTCTGTCAACATTTGTTTTTTTGTTATATTTTCAAATAGTTTCAAAATGTTTTGAAATTATATTTTGATAAAATAATAATAATAATCTATTTTTAAGGTTACAACCAAGCCATACACCAATTTAGTGTATGAGACCCCCTTTGCGCATCATTGTAATTGCTAAAGTTTGACAGATGTGTACATACCCTCCGCTACTCTAGATTTGAACCTATGACCTTTAAGGAGGAAACACATGTTCTTAGCCATTAGACCCACTTAGGTTGTAAATTAATGATTGTATATAGTAAATAATTACATTTATAATGTTTAATATTATTTTTATTAGAGTTATTAGTATGATGCTTAGTGTTTATATTGGATTTAAAATACTTTAAAATGTTTTCAAACATATATTTTCCAAATAATTCTTGATTAAATCGTGAAATATGGTTTCCCGATGATTCTTGATTAAATCATGAAATCCTTGAGTTTACTTAGCAATATAAACCTAATAACGAGTATGTAGTTTTGACTCTTACACACCCATTCTAGGCATTTGAGAAATTAAAATCTATACCCAACAATACATTCTTATTCACAGATATTCCTAGACATGATTATTAGTGTAACATATATCGTTATTTCCTATGGTCTAATTTTGAAAAGGAAAGAGGTGGTTATTAGTATAACACATATTGTTATTTCCTATTGTCTAATGTTGAAAAGGAAAGAGGAATACATATCTACAACCAAAGATACATTCTTCTTCCCAAATATTTTTAGATATGATTATAATTGTAATAGATATCCTTCTTTCCTATGAGCAAATATTGAAAAGGAAAGGAAATTGAAGAAGGGTTTAAGAATATTTTTGAGAAATGATGTCAATCATATGACATGTAAATGTATGCATCCATTTTTTTATAAGATAATTAATCCATTTTTTTATAAGATAATTAATCTGTATCAGGATGGGGTATGTATTTTAATGGTGTAAATGTATTCATCCATTTTTTTATAAGATAATTAACTTACATTGGTGTTTTTTTTAAAGACAAGACCTAATAATGTTCTTATTCATTTATTGTTTTAGAGAGTCTTAATTATCATTTTAGAGAGTCCCAAATGGGAAATCCAACCATTTTCATTTATCATTTTATAGTCCCAAACAGCAAATCCAACCATTTTCTAATAAATGAAAGAAAAAATTATTAAGATATCACCTATATAAAACATTGCATCACTCTACCACGATCCAATGATCTCCAAAACAAGAATTTACTAGCTCCAACTCTCTCCTAGCATTTGTACTTTTTTTTTGTTAAAAAAACATTACATACATCAATTATTTTTTTAATCAATGTTGAATGTATACATACTCATCAAACTAGTGTCAAAATCACGTTAAAGGTTTAGCATATTCATGAACTTCTTGTCACTTATAAAAAATTAAAGAGGGACATTTAGAATTAGCCACATGAGAGACTCAAAGTTATCTCATAAATTACATTTCCTCGTCTCATATTCATCTCTTTCACATCAATTATTTGACATTTAGATAAAGTTTCGAGCCATATGATCCATACAAAAGTGACAAGAAAACATCAAACACATGTCAAATACATAGCTATTGCTCTCGCAGTCAAGAATCAGCTCTTACATTATCCTGTCAAATCTCAGCATAATATTTTTAGGAGAAACATTGGGTCTGCTCCTATTTTGCATTTTCCTGTAGGCTTTTTTGATGGTGCCTCAGCCAGGAACATGGGTGGTGCAGGTATCATGCTCTTGCTCATTCATAAGCACCATTTCCATTTCAAGATGGGATTAGGCCTCAGCACCAACACTCGCACTGCATTACTGGCCTTATGGACTCTTCTTAGATGTACAATAAGTATGGGCCTTCCACATCTTCACATCTTTGGTGATTTAGCTGTCATTATTAATTGGTTTAACCACCGCTCAGCACTCACTCACCTCACTCTTGATGGCTAGTGTCATCACATTAGAGAGTTGGAGTCCCATTTCATCCGTCTTTCGACTACTCATATCTATAGAGAGCACAATGCACATGTTGACAGATTATCCAAAGAAGCCTTGACTCTGGCCTTGGGTCAGCTACATTTCTTGGAATTTTCCGATGGCATGTGTATTCATCAAGGCTCACATATACTTTTCTAGCCCTCAACACTAGTACTATTTGTGGTGTTTATATATAACATCCTTTGGATGTACTGGGGATGAGCTTTGTACTGTCTTATATTTGACATTCTATGGATGTTTGGTGAATGAGGTATTTATATTTAAGCTATGTATGGTTCATTGCTTCTTTGGATATACTGTTCAGCACCTTGTATGAACTCTCTTGGTATATGCAGTAGCTGAGATTGGATGAAGAGCTGGGACTGGATACACCATGTTCACTTGACTTGATGGCTCCATGTATTATAAGACACTCACTGTCTAAAGTACTGTTGGATGCTCTTTCTGGCATTACTGATTTGCTGACCCTCATTATAACTGATGTGCTGAGGCTTTTTCTCTTTGATCAGCTATGGTTGATGCTGTAACTTTCGTTACCTTTGATTTCAATGAAATAGCAAGTAACAGATATTTTCCCCTGGGAAAAAAACACATGTCAAATACATGCCACGTTATGGCATTAGGTAAGCAATGAATACAACAAAAAAAATTAAAAGTTGCAATGTGTTACTTGTCGGATTAGCGACATGCAAGATATTGACTATTCGACACCACACCCTTAACATGTAGCCAATGTGTATTAGGAATGTGAGTGAAGTGAATTCAATAGTTATAGCAATTATTCCAACTTGAATTCATGTCAAAAAATGAGGTCACATGTAGTAATGCAACCCCCTCTCCAAAAACAAAATACAAAATTAAGCACAATTTCAAAATATTTGCTACAATATTAACCTTTTTAACCATGTACTCATCACAACTATGGTGATCTAAGAATGCTTGTCTTAAAGTTTTTCAAACACAGAGACACAATTTTAAAGAAGACCAACTAGTTCCTTTCCTGTTTTAGAATCCAATGGACCAAAGTTGGTCTCAGCGAATGTTAATAACCATCATCATCACTATCAATAAAAAAATATTACATAATAATTTTAAAATGTCAATTTAGAAAATTTTTAATATATTATTATTATTATTATTATCAATAAGTAAAATTTTAATATTTTAATATTAAAATAAATATTTTCACATAATAATATTTTAAAATAATTATCTTGGTTGCGGGTGTTAATTCTGGTGACCGTCGTTGCGCCTCCCCCCGATCCTCGCATCGAACACCTGGCGATCAGCATGAGCCCAGCCTTGACATCTACCGTGATAACTTGACCCTCCAGAACATTCTTAGTCCTTCGTGCATGGGAGACACTCCGATTGTCACTTTGGCTCATGTGAATTGGGCTGGTGAAGGTATGTCCTCATCGTAGCTTTCATGGCCCTGCAACAAAATTCATTGCACACAGGTACCATGACTGACAGGAATATGGTTTTGAGTGCCATCGTAATTTATCTTGGTCTGGCTCGGAGCATTGCTTGGCTCGCTACACGTCTGGAGGTTCTTTGCGTTTCTGTGTTTGGGTTCTCTCGGTGTATTGCAGGAAGGAGCACCCCCCATCTCGTTGCTTTTAGGCAGGCGCGACTCAAGTTGGTCTCCATGTCGCAACAGAGAGGAACGCCGAGGAGAGCTAGATCTTGCAGAGGCAAAGCTTAGCGTGGTTGCAGTTTTCAGGTCCCAATGGATTACGAACCTCATATCTCTCCTCGTGTCCGTGTCTTAGTGGAAGCATGGAAGAATCGTGTCCTCAACCAGAAGCTCTCGATCAACAAGGATGGCAGCCAAATCAATCTTTATTGGCTCATGAAGAATATGCTCTGCAACCTGGCTAAGGACATGCTCAACAACTGGTCTGATGCACGGATCGCAGTCCAAACCGTAAAAACTAAAATTACTGAGATAGAAGCTCAACTCACGTCCATGGAGAACTCATTTGCTTGGAAGGGCACGACAAGTATATCTGGGATGGGGGGACTGAAGGTTGGAGGTCGTGAATAGGGTGGCGGTGGTAGCGAGAGTGCTTCGGGAAGTCTGGTTCTTACCAGTCGAGGTGGCAGCAGAAGTGCGACCGGTTGCTCAACCGCAGTCCCTTACGCTCAACCTTTTCCCATCCCCTCAATGGTTGAGCCGCTCTTCAAGCGCCTGAAGGAAATGTCAGCCTAGCAGTTTGAGCAGCAACAACATCCGCCTTCTCTGGCTCCGGAAATCGCCACCAACTCGCCTACCAAGTCGCAAGAAGAACGATGGACTTGCCCCATCACTGAAGAAATTCCACCTGTTTAATGTTCGCGTCTCCAAGCAGCAGCAAGACCCCTCGTCCCAGGTTTTTTGGTCAGGGAAATAGTGTCAATTGTCTGTTTTTAATTATGAACTTTGTAACTATGTCTATTTTCATGTCTGCTACTGAAAACTATGTCTAGGCTCAAGCATATGAATATGTATGCTTTATTTTGGAATGTTGTAATTATGTCTCAGTCTGGCCCCAGGCCTCTACTTTTAGGCATGAACATCTTAGACGCTGGTTTTCTCAGACAACCGGTTTTTTAGAGGCTCAGGAGGTGGCTTCACCTCCTAAAACCTCCATTAGCAAGGATGAATTATGTATTTTTTGCCTCTGTATTGTAATAGATCTGTACAGCTTACCAAAAAAATTATTTTAAAATAATTAACAATAAAAAAAATCAATTTAAAACCATTATAATAATCTCACGATTTAAAAAAAAATAAAAATAACTTTAATATTGTTTTTAAACTTGCCAAAATTTTAGTTCAACGAGAATGCATGCCTTTACCTAAGGAAGTCTCTAGCAAATAGTTCAATCACTAGTATTTTTCCCAAATTGGCACTCATGCATGTTGGTTGTCTCACTTTAACTTTTAAGCTAGACTTAAATTGAAAGTTTTAAGATTTAGAATGGTCCTTTGACTCAAAATTAAATTGGAAATCAATGGAAGTTTTTTTTTTTTAAACGCTTTGGGGGTACAAATTATGAAGTGAGTTGTGCAAGATGAAATGATTAGGTTTCTTAACTTCATGTAGTATAAAGAAAATATGACTTATATCTCGGCAAAACCTATTGGTTCTGTCGTTCTAATTGTATTTTCATTAAATCCATGTTTGTTGATTTTAGTCATGGTCCAAATGAAAGCTGCACAACTTCAACCTGGCTTCAACTCCTAAATGTGTTGAAAATGCAATGGGAGTAATCTCAAAAAGGCTTTGCTAAAATCTATTCAACGAGAGCTTAAAACATCGGGAACGACATTTGAACTACGAGAAAGTCACATTCAAATGTTGAATTTGTTAGAAACACAAGTACAATTTTTTTTATTTCCTTTTTCTTCAAAATAATACAAGGTTTGAAGTAAAAGAAATTTGTGTTTAAAAAATTGTTATCAAGTTGGAAGTTTATAAGTTTATAGTGTTTTGTGATCTAATTTTATTTAGATGATTTAGAAGTTTTGAAGTAAAAGAAATTTGTGTTTAAAAAATTGTTATCAAGTTAGAAGTTTATAGTGTTTTGTGATCTAATTTTATTTAGATGATTTAGAAGTTTTATATTAAATATTTTATGGATTTTTTTTTAATTTATTTAAAATAATGTAAAAGAAAATTAAGTATTTTAACTTAAAATTAAGTTAGAATCATTTTGATTTAATAAAATGGTATATATTAACTAGTATGTTAATTTGATAAAAAAAAATTAAAAATATTTTTATTTATTTATTATTTATAAAATATTTAACCTTTATTAATATAAAAATTCAACCTCTAATTATTTTTAATAAAATTCAGATTAGGCAACTAATAACTTTGATGATAAATAATTATCTAAAAACACCAAAGCCAAACATAAAAGTTAGACTAAGAACTTTCCAAAGTCTAAGAAAAACAATTGGATATAAATGTCATGTTTCAAATAAATAATAAGCCAAAAGGAAAATGAATAAAAACTTGAGGGAATAAAAGTTCAATGTGTTTGAAAGGAAGGGTAATGATATTAAGTTTTTTTTTTCACCATGAAAAGAAGCTATATTTGTTGTTGATTTATGAATTAAAGTATTATATAAGATATGAATTCAAAATAACCATCTTAATTGGCTCATAACTCAACTTTCTTACAACTTTCTTACAAACTCCTTCCTAATTTAGGGTGACTTTTACTCAAAAGAACATTATAGCAAAAATTATATTATGAAAAATCACAAAACTTATATAACCTCAAAAACCTTAAAAAATCCTCCAAAAAACATATAATATAATACTCATAGGTACATTAACAAAACAAATGCCTACTATTCAAAAAAGAGTTAAGCATCCTTGACCTTCCAAAATTGTATCCATACATTCTTCAAAATATATCATACTTCACCACTCCAATGTTTTTTGAAAAAAAATCTAACTCTTTGTCGAACTTCATGTAAACGTGATTATAGTTTTGATTATGTATTTTTTATTATAATAAAAAATTCATTATTTTTTAATATAAAATTTAATTATTAATTTAATTTAAATTAAAAAATATATATTAATTTTTTTTAATAAAAATAATTAAATATAAATATTCAAAATATATAATGAATATATTTCAAGTAGTAGTTTATCTATTCTAAGTTTTCAACTTTAAAATGGGTTTTGGTCGAAATTAAATATGTTTTTAGTAAAATCTAAACGAGTAAGTGTTTAAATTGTGTTTTTGAATAACCAAACTCTAAATAAAACAAGTGGAATAAGCAACAAAGTTGCTTAGTACCTGCCTCCTAAGAAGAGATTGGAAATATATAGCATTAGGATAATTTTGCTATAAAAATATAT